>PVIY010041505.1:0-21607 GCA_004026745.1 Myrmecophaga tridactyla
TGTTGATTACCCCTGTGAGCATTCTTACATCCAGTCTAATTGCTTAATGATTCCTCTCTTCTAGTGAGCAAGAGCTGGGGGAAGTGCCAGGGAGGGGATGTAGGTTCCTGCACCAGCCTGGGGCCCTGGCATTGTGCCTCAGGGAAGACCTGAGCTCCTTCCATTCCAGACCCTCTCTTAAGATTAGGGAAGGGGCTCTGTAGAATGTGATTCTTTGTTACTGTTCTCCCTTTGAGCCCTCCTTCTAAAGTACCGAAAATCCCTGGGTCTACCCAAGGTAAGAGTGAAACAGGGAATGCTGATTTCTTCTCCCCTGCTTCTCTGTCACTTGGTCTTTGCCTTCTCCCTTGCTCCTCTCTTACCCCTAATATTCTCATCCATTGTCCTGTTGCAGACCTTTTCCCTCTAGGGGTATCTGCAACTAGAAAATGGACAAAGATTTAAGGCAAACAAACAAATTTGCCCCTGTCAGAGTGGAATGCTTCAGAACGCTGGAGGGAAGACTTGAAGGCAGAGTTCACTGGGGAGGGCTGTTCTTATAAGATTAGCAGGACAGAAGTTTCTCTAGGTGCTGGGATTATGTTCTGGGAGGTACAAGCAGTAACACTGATTTTGTCAGCCACAGTGAAGGCCCAGCCAGAAACTCAGAGTGGTAGGGAGAGGGGATTGACCTCACACAGACAGAATGAGGGAGGCAGAGGGCCCTGCCCAAGTGAGAGTGGGGTGTTGGGGAGCAGTAGCCCAAGTTCATTATTACAAGGCCCAAGGCAAAATAAATGAGGTAACTTCATGCCCCATCAGGATCAGCACCATTATCTAAGGAGTTCAATATCTGAGTATGGGACCCACATCAAGGCTCTGGGTGGCAGGGAGGCAGCTGTTCTCAGCATGAGGTAGGGATCAGCTTGTCAGTCGGAGAATCTGAGATAACAGAAGACACCAGAATTTAGTCCTTAAGGAGCGAGACTTGCACTGCTAAGGACCCTTAGTCACCCAGCCCAAGGCTTCCAGAGCACCAAAGAGGTTAAATAATTGGGCACCTGCTGAGTGCCAGACTATCACATGCAGTTACTCATTCTAAGGCTGTGCCATAGGCGTTGTTAATTACCACATTTTACAGGTCTGAGAGCAGCTTCAGATAAATTATAAGACTGGCCCAGTCCCTACTGAGTGACAGATTTAGACTTTATCCCACTATTCCACAACACTTCCCATTCCTGAAGGAGCCAGAACATGGGTGAGCATACAGCAGAACTCAATTCCCAGCCTCCTCTTACTAGCAAAACAAGGAGGGGGCTTCAAAGTGAAAGCCAGCCTGTTCTTGTGACCCAGGATCAAAGGCAGAAGTCATGGTAGAGAATGGCTGCTGGGGTCTGCAGCCCCACACTGACTCTTCATGTGGTATCACAAGAGTCCCAGCCCCTTAAGTGAGTTCTCCAGATACATAAAACTCACTCTTACAATTTTAAAATTTAAAAAAAAACTCATTTTTGAAGAAAATCATTCTAAAATGTTACACTCATCTTCAGTACATCTGCAAATGACAAAAAAAACTTCTTGATAGCTGAGGCTCATTCACAGAAAGCATTCAGCAGCAGTGTCTTCAGAGGCTGTAACAGTGTCCTGGCTGTTTGTTTTTATGCTAACTGACCCTCAGAGTGCTTTTAAAATGCTTATGACTAGAAAAAAAATGCTTATGACTGCATTAAAGGTTTTTTTGGTGCAGTTACCTCCCTTGCTACCAAGCCATCAGAGGTCAGTTGCTGCTCTAAATGTGATTCTAATCTACTGGTACACATGGACACATTAAAAGTGTGAATAAAGTAAGGATAAATTAGCTGTGACTGAGTACTGGAGGGTCTATACAATGAGTAAGGTACATGCGTATTTTAGCTATTCAGGAGTCCTTTCTGCTCCCTCTAGACCCCAATCCTGCATTGCCCTGTAGTTGACCTCTAGATTATTTATTTATTCCCAAGATTACTATTTGCTGCGTCCATTGGAAAAGTACCCTGCACATTGCAACATAGATTGTTCCCATAAGAGGATACAGTTTGAATATTTAAGACAAGAAAGGCAGCATAGTATAGAGATAAAAAACAATCCTCGGCATCGGAAAATTCTGGGTGTCCCCATTTTACAGTTGCACGATCAATTTGGGGACAGGTCACCTACAAACCTCTCAGAGCCTTAGAGTCATAAAAATGAAAGGAGATAATACAAGAAGGTGCTTAGCATAGCACGTGGCCCAAGTGGGGTGGGGAGGGGAATAAATTCCACATAAATTGGAATATGTATTTGGGTGCTTGGGGTTGTCAGGAAGGAGGGGGACAAGAGTGGGAAAGAGAAGTAAGCAAGAAAGGAGCAGTAAAAGAGGTCTTCCATCCTGACTGCCCACAAAGAAAGACTTTGTGCAGTTGCCTTCTGCATCCCAGAAAGCCTAGTGACTGCCCCGGGGAGTGCTGGATGTGGGGGCAGGCACTCACCACCCTCTCCTACCCCCATCTCTTGAGATTGGGAACTCTGGAAGACTAGCTTTGTCTCCTTTTTTCCCCTCTTCTGATTAACACTGGCTTAGTGGGCCTGGAAGGGAAGGAGAAAAAAAAGGAGTATCCAGGATGGTTTGCATGCCTCTGAACCTAGTGACAAAATGAAGCTACCCAAACAAAGCAGCCTTCTCTTCCCTCAGTACCCCCATCACAATAAAAGGCCAGAATGGGAAATGGGTACTTTTCTGGATCTTAGCCTTAAAGGGGAAGGGTGGAGAGAAAGAGGATGGTAAAGAAGTTTCAGAATGGGACCACCACCTGTCTCTGCATCTCTTTTGTTCTATTTCTCTGTTTTTCAGATCAGCTTTTAGTCTTTTGGCCTCTCACCCCTGTATGCAGCCACTGGGTAGGTACCACTTAGGGCTAGACACTGGGCTAGGGGCCTAGGAATACAGAGACGAATAATGCATAATCCTGGCTCCTTGAGGAGTCCCTGACTCGTGCTTCTTGTCATCCTCAGTTCCCTTACCCACTCGCCCCATCCCTCCCTCTGAACCCGTCTTCTCTGCTCCTCTGATTTTGTCCTGCCCGAAGACTTTACTAGAGTCTTCGGCATGTGTGTGTGTGTGTGTGTGTGTGTGTGCGCGCATGCATGCCCTGTCGTGTGTGCGTGCCCACACCCACTCCCAGAGGGAAGCGACACAAAGGAAAAGAAAGTGGGGGGGAGGGGCAGAAAGGAGGGAATCCCACTGACATCACTGCTCATTAGCATGTGTGACCTCATCAGGGGGTGGAGCAATTTCCTTAGGTGTCCAGGGGGAGGGTGTGTGTGTGTGTGTGTGTGTGTGTGTGTGTGTGTGTGTGTGTGTGTGTGTGGAGGGGGGGTGGTATTTAAAGGGAAAAGCTGACAGTGCTGCTGAGAGAGCGGGTGCTGCTAGCTGCAGGCTGCACGCGCACACGGACATCGATGCATGCGGACCCCGACACTGACATGGACACGGACACAGAGACTGCAGCACTCTGCCCCTCGGGCAGCCATCGGGCCTCCCCTCCAGAGACACCCACTCCAGGTGAGGGTTGACCTGGGCAGATTCTGGCTGAAACCCTGGGGGTGGGAGCTGAAGCTTTGGTGGGGAGATCTAAAGTAAGCATTGAGAGAGCCTGAACCCAAACAGCAAGAGGGAAAGAGGAACTCTGGAAGACCCTGCTCACCCAGGGATTGGGCTGGGATAGGGTGGCAGGGACAGGAACAGGGTGGGGAGGGGGAGGCTGCCTAAATGCCTACTCCCCATTATCCCCTGGGCTTTGCTTGAGTAACGGTGCGTGGCCCCTAGGTCAGCCCCATTCCCAAGAGGCTAGGATGGCAGAGGGGAAGGGCAGGGGTAGAAAGGGCAGCCCACAAGCACAGGGAACCCAGTCGGGGGGCTCCTCTGGGGACCTGTTGTAAGGGTTTCTCCTGGCTCCTGAAAGCCCTGGCAGCTGGCCAGGTATTGATCCTGGGCTATTTCCAGCCTCTCTCCATCCTCCTTTGTTTTGTGGGCTGTTCCTCCTCCAGTTACCCTGACCCATGCGGTGTCACTCTTTTCCCCACCCTCCCCCCACTTTTTTTTTTTTTTTTTTTTTTTACCGCTACCTCTACCTCTACACGAACACAATATTCTCTCCCACTCATAGAGTCAGCCAGGGATGCAGAGGAATTCTCACACAACCATCCCTGGGAAATGTTCACCTATGGGGCCACAGGAAGAGGCAGCCCCTTTCACACACACACATCCACAAAGACTGGACATGCACACATCATCTCAAAGAGCAAGGATCCTTTCCTGGAAATAGGCTGCCCACAAAGTTTTAGATTCTTCTGGTAACCACCCTACCCTATAGAGACTGGACACAGCAGCTTCAGTTTCTCATCCCCTCTGCCCTGCCTCAGTTTGAGGTTCACCTGAACAAGGTTTGGGAGGCTTGGTGGAAAGAGGGGCAACCCTGGGGGCAGAGGCTTAGTCTGGAGGTGTATCTGTGTGTCAGTGTCAAGTGGGAGTGGGTGTTTGAGTCTGCACATAGGTGCCACCCCTGCATAGGGCATGTTTTGAATAGGTTTGTGGCTGGGACCACACTGGGGAAGCCGTCAGGTCAGCTCCCTAAAGCCTCACCAGTTAAGGCTTCTGGAGGAGTTCAGTCAGTATAAGAGGTCTGTCCAGTCAGTGTAAGCGTCTCTGCTTTTTCTGAGTCTAATCATCAACTGGTCCTGGCTGGGTCAGGAATGAGCCCTCTGCGGATGTCTTGTATACCCCACTCATAGTGTCCCTCTCTTTGCCCCCTAGAAACAGATGCCACACTGCTAAAGAAGCCAGAGAAACTGCTGGCAGGGTTGGACCGATGCGGGCCACCCCTTGCCCCAGGGGTCCCCAGACGAAGAGGTAGTATGCCTGTTCCCTACAAGCACCTGCTGCGGCGGGCTCAGGCTGTAGATGAGCTTGACTGGCCACCTCAGGCCTCATCCTCTGGCTCCTCTGACTCCCTGGACTCAGGGGACACAGCTCCCAACTCAAAGGATGGCATCTTCAAGGTCATGCTGGTGGGGGAGAGCGGCGTGGGCAAGAGTACCCTAGCAGGTACTTTCGGCAGTCTCCAGGGAGACAGTTCTCACGACCCTGAGAACCCAGGTATTTAAGGGAGCCCTGCAGGGGTTGACGGGGCTCCTGGAGTCAGTGTCAGGGATGGAAGTGCTCTTAGCATGAGCAGCCCCTGGAGGCAAGAACCTAAGAGAGGCTTCTCCAGAGCTTTCTGTGGCAACCTCCCTGGAGGGGGGGGTTCCTAGTGCTGGGATCTAAGGTGTCCCTGGTTACCAGGTCTCACAAGTACTGGGGAGCTTCCTAACTGGCTCTATTCCCTCTCCCTGTTTCCCAACAGAGGACACCTATGAAAGACGCATCATGGTAGATAAGGAAGAAGTAACTCTAGTTGTGTATGACATCTGGGAACAGGTGAGAACTAAGATGTGGTTACAAGCAAGTGGTGAAGTCTGGGAGAACTAGTGAAAGGCAGAGTCTGGCTGAAGCCTGGTGGGACTGATGTCCTAGTTTCAACATGAACTCTGAACCTGACTCTTCATTTGTATCATCTCAGAGAACAAAGGCCCACACCAGTGAGCATACCATGGTCCTGAGAGCCCCCATCTTTCCAGGATTTTCTGACCCAGAGGAAAGTTAGGCTCTGAATTTGACAAACCCTGCCTCTGCAAGTCAGGCTGGGCACCCTGAAATTGACACTATCTATAAATTTCAATCTGGAAGTTTGATCTGACAGGAGAAGAGCTTGGGGCTCTGGAGTATCAGGGAAGGGTAAAAAAAAAAAGCAAGGACTTCTGAATTATTTGGGCGTAATTGGTTACTATATAGAAATGAGAGGCCAAATGACATACACCCGAATAGTATTCATTTTTCAATCAATGGCTTAAGCAAAAGAAAGTAGAATGGCTACACTAGTCTAAGATCCTATGTGCACAGTTATCCCATGTGGGGCTCACATTACTAACTTCTCCCTCCTCCACAAGCACACTGGAGGCATGGAGGTTCTGCCATTAACTAGCTCTGCTGTCCTGCGCAGGACGCTTCTCCCTCATAGTCCCCTTCCTCATCCTTGAGATACAGGTGCAGGACAGTATCTCTGATGCTTCCAGCCCTGACATTCCATGACTCTGCCCCTCTGCAGGGGGATGCGGCCGGGTGGCTGCGGGACCACTGCCTCCAGACGGGGGATGCCTTTCTCATCGTCTTCTCAGTCACCGACCGCCGAAGCTTCTCCAAAGTTCCAGAGACCCTATTACGGCTCCGGGCTGGGAGGCCCCACCACGACCTGCCTGTTATCCTCGTGGGCAACAAGAGCGACCTGGCCCGCTCCCGGGAGGTCTCACTGGAGGGTGTGTATCCCGAACGGCACCCTTACAGAAGCACTCTCCCTTCCTACATCTTCTCCCTAAGGCCTTTTTTATCTTCGCTGGGCACGAGCTCAGCCCCAGGCTAAGAGCAGACCAGGATGTCCTATTCCCAGGGCCTTCAGAATCCTTTCTTCTCTTCATTCCTTCTCACCTCTTCTCCCTCCCCTCCGCACCTCCACCGTCCCACCCTGTGATCTCTGCCTAGTTGATAGTTGCGGGACTCACCTACCGCAAATCCCCTTCCCAGTTACACCCGGATCTACCCACCCCCACTCTCGCCCCCGGCCGGGTGCGGCCGGATGGGCGCCTCAGCATTCTTTCCTGCAGAGGGCCGCCACCTGGCCGGGACGCTGAGCTGCAAGCACATCGAGACGTCGGCCGCGCTGCACCACAACACGCGGGAGCTCTTCGAGGGCGCAGTGCGCCAGATCCGGCTGCGGCGGGGCCGGAGGCACGACGGGGCCCAGCGGCCGGAACGCGGCAGTCCCGAAGGCCCCGCGCCGCCCGCGCGCCGCGAGAGCCTCACCAAGAAAGCCAAGCGCTTCCTCGCCAACCTGGTGCCGCGCAACGCCAAGTTCTTCAAGCAGCGCTCCAGGTCATGCCACGACCTCTCCGTGCTCTGAGCCGCGGTCGCCATGGCCACCGCGGTCGCCATGGTCACCGCGCCCTCCGCACGCCCTCCGCCCCGCCCCCGTCCGGCTTCCTTTGTGGAGACCGTCTAGGAAACCAAAACCTCCCAGGATTCCCTGGTGTGACCGCGGGAGAGAGGTGGGCAGGCACCGCCCCCCACCGCCGCGCGCTGTCTCTGAGGACCTCCCGGCCCCAGGGCGCCCGGAAGGCGAGAACGCTGGCCTGTGGGCCGTGCGCTGCGGCCGGGGGGCAGAGCGGGTTCTGGGGGAGCAAGAAGGAAAAAAGTACTACAAGGTTAAGGTTTTTTTTGTTTTTTGTTTTTTGTTTTTTTAATTCGCGCTTGGCCACCTCTCCTGTTAAGAGAGTCTAAAAGTGAGAACTGGAAAAGTGCTTCGTAGACTCCTTTACGAAGTTTTCCTCCTCAGTACTCTGCGAAAATGCCTCCCTTTAAAGAAATTCTTAAAGGTAAAGAGACACGGAGACCCTTCTCACAGACTTTCTGGCAGTTCTGACTCTTATCTGCCAAATTTGTCCACTTTGCCTTTAAGAAGATCTTAAAGGCAAGGACCTGGAAGTACTGTTTTTGAAAATCGATTCTGTGATTTACCCTTATACAGTGGCACTTCCCCTTTAAGGTTATTAAAGGTAAGGTGTGGACAGATGTTCTGCTCATACTCCAGATGTCAGGGCCTGGGAACACTAACAAGTGGCCACCCTTTCTCTTTTCAATAAAGAATTTTTCTACTGCTTCTGCTTACTCCGCCTCTGTTTTCTTAGTCTCTAGGGATGGAATGGATGTGGCTAGAAACACCTGTTACAGACAAGAAAACTGGCCCAGAAGAACAAGGAACTAAACCTCTAGGGAGACTCCAGAACTGACCTGATCTTGATGTAGTCCATGGCAAGTGGCCAGAGGCCCTTAGAGATAATCGGTCCAATTTCTCCATTTGTAGATGAGAAAACTGAGGCCTGAAGAACTGCAGGGACCTGCTAGAAGTTGTTCAGTAACTTAAGTGACACAGTGGAGCCAAGTTCCCAGACTGGGCTCCATCTCCTTACCCCTCTGTAACTTATAGGGAGCAGACACTTAGCTTCCAGAGCTACACTTAGCACTCACCTGTGATAGTTTAAGATAGAGCCACTAAGGAGGCCCATCAACTGCAGTGTAATGGGGTCTGCCTGCACCTCCCCTGACAGGGCCCTGCCACCTCAGCCATCACCTACAAAGCCTGTGTGAGAGCTGAAGCTGTCAGAGCCTCCCATGGGGACGCCCACGCCTGCTGCTGCCTGAGTTTGAACAAAAGGAGCAGAGGCAACAGCTCTCCTCACCCCTAGATACACAATACAGCTACCTGAGTACCTGAGTGCCAGGCCTCCACTTCACTCCACACAGGCTCCCAGAATTTGATGGGAAAAGGGGTGAGATACCATCTGAGTCCTTGCAGTTGGGGATGAACTGAGGGGAACTGGCCTAGACTGGTGGTTACAAAACGATAATATGAATAATGGCGCAATCCTTAAGGCTTTGTATGTTTATCTCAGTTAATTTTTTTTTTTTTTGGTTAATTCTTTAATAACTATGTAAGGTGTTATTATCCATTTTACAGTGGTGGAAACAGAGAGTTTAAGTAACTTGCCTGAGGTCACCCAGTAAGCAAAAGAGCTAGGATCCCATTCATGTCTGCCTGATACTTAATTATATCCAGCTTTGTACCTGAGGCCCTTCCAGGAAGGGTGGGGAGAAGACAGGAACAGAAGAAGAGATGCAGGGGACACAATGGGCAGGGCCGTGGCAGTGGCTGTGGTGAAAGGACCAGAGAGATTGTATGGCTGTAGGGTAGTAAGCAAGCTCTAAGCAGCTTTGTGGGGAGGAGGGGGAGTGCAGCGTATGGACAAAGGCAGTTCAAAATTTAAAATGCAGGAAACACATTGGGACCATTTAGAGACCAGATGGTTCTACAGTTGGGTTGAAACCTCAGGGACATGAGGAGGAGGAGGGGAGACAAGCATGGAAAAGAAGGTTTGGAGCCCCATTGTGAAGGGCCTTAAATGCCAGGCAAAGGAGTTTGTGCTCAACTCTGTAGGCAGTGAGAGCCACTGAAGGTATTTGAGTGTGGAGGCAACATGATTTGGATGATCCTTTGGGAAGAAGAGGCTGGGAGAGGGGTGCATGGATTAGAGCAGCAGAGGTGGGGCCTACAATAATACAGATGGAGGATAATGAAGGACTGTCCTGAGAAGAATGGCAGTGGGAAAGGAGAGGAAGCATGGTTTGAGAGTCAGAAGAAAATCAAAGGAGACTTGGCAACTGAGCGGATGGGTACAAAGAAAGGGGAGTCACAGATAGTGGAAAGATGGTGAGGAATTAGTAAATTTAAGGGCAGAAGAAGTTGGGGAGTAGGGGAGCTCCATTTTGGAGATGCTGAATTTGAGAAGGTAGGAGGAAAGAACATGGAAAGTTCCAGCATCTCTCTGGACTGCTGGGTCTAAAATTCAAAAAATGTTGTAGCAAGAGACACAATATGAGAATAATCACCATAAAAATGATAGTGGAATGGTGGTGCGACAGTGGCTTAGTGGCTGAATTCTAGCCTGCCATGCCAGGGACCAGGGTTTGATTCCCGATGCCTGCCCGTGCAAAAATAAATAAATAAATAAATAATGATAGTGGAAGCCAGTGGAAAGGATGAAAGGCGGTGCCGGCTTTATGAGTGTGTGACTGTGCAGTCACACAGGGCCCCATGCTTAGTTGTGTCTGCTGTCACCGTCTTGGAATTCCTAATACTTTTTAAATAAGTGGCCATGAATTTTCTTTTTGCACAGGGATCCACAGATTATATAATTGGTCTTAATGAGATATCAAGGAAAAGGGTACTGTACAAATTGGGATTCCCAAATGGGTCTGTGACCCAACAAATTATAAACCATTGAGGATACTGATTGACTCTAGGAAGGGGACCCAGGTGATTGGAAGACAAGGATGGCAGATTTACTTTTCGTTATGCTCTTTAAGTACCTTTTGTGTTTTGAACTATAGGCATAAATTACATGATCAAAAACAATAAAATAATTTAAAGCAAGCAAAGCCTCACTGCTGCAGAGAGAAAGTAGAGAAACTAAGGAGAAAGTTCTAGGGAAACACAGATGAAGGTGGCAAAGAACCAGCAGCCAAAGAGATAATAGAAGAACTAATACTGAGGAGGGAGTTTCTGGAAGAAGAGAATCAACAATAGGGCTAAATGTTACAAGAGATAAGCATGAAGATGAAGCAAAATCTTGCATGTGGCAGAAGCTTAAATGTTTGTTGAAGATGATGATGGCAGGACCTCCCCCATGAAGGGAGCCACACACACCACAAGCCTCCCTACTCCTAACTCAGCCAGTCCCATCAGCCCGACCCATCTGTGTGTTCTCGCCAGACGCCTACAGGGAAGAGCTCAGAACAGACAGTCGCTGAAGCCAGGCTCATCAGACTTGGGAGAGGTAGGATCTTCTCTGAAAGCCAGGCCATTCTTTTACCTCCCTCTGATCATGGCAAAGTAAGGTCACCCATCTGGATGAAGCATGAGCTACCTGTGCAAGGTAAAGTGCCCCTGCCCTTGTGCACCTCTTAACACTTATAATTTTGTCTTGGGGTCTGTGTCCTGCCAGTATGCCCTTACCAATTCTATTCCCTCTCCCTCCTGCCCACTGGGCCTCCATCATTGGCTCAGAGCATAGATTGTGTGTGCTCTCCCCTGAGGGGCCAGAGGAAAGAGCAGCCCTGTGTTTGGGAAGGTCTCCCTCCACTCTGGGCCTCTGCCTAAAGTTGGACCTTCAGGCCCTACTGCATTTAACCCTCTTAGAGAAGGACTGAGGTAGGGGCTCTCCACTCCTGAAAGGTTGCCAGAGCTGAGGAAGGGTATTTCATAGTCCTCTGAGTTAAACCCACACACCCAGGAAGGCCACCCATATACACATCTTTTTATTAATCTAATATAATTTCAGGTCACACCAGCCTAAGTCAAATTTTCCTGGACATTTTTATTTTTCATCCATAAATGTTTGAAGACATTTAGTTCCCTTCAAGTATTAAGCATCTGGTATATGCCAATCACTATACTAGGTCCTGTGAAGAAACAAATGCATATAAGACTTCCTGTCCTTAAGCAGCTTATAGTTGAGCAAGGGTGATGGGAGGTGACGGTGCTACCATAGCCAAAACCGAAGCAAATCATACCATTTCCTGACCATCTAATAATGGCTACATTATGTGCTCTAGGGATTCAGAATGAAAAAACAATAAATTTGGAAGACATATTTTAGGAATTGGACCTGGAAGTATATGTAGGCAGTAGGTAGATGGAGTAAAGAAGGAAAAAACATTCCTTGCAGTGAAGTTAGACATGCACACACACACAGGGGAAATGGTGGGCAGCCCACTACATGATGAGGGAAAGAATATCCCTATATAGAAGGCAGCAAAATTTGGCTGGATGGCGAGCAAATTTGTCAAAGGACTCAAAAACCAGGTAAGAGCATCCTGCTTCTCGGTCTTTTATCATCTTGGTGGCTTCCTGACTGATATGCTCAAGATCCCTTTTTCATTCATTTTGCATATTGATGTCATGCTTCCATAGGTTGGTGGCCTTGTAAAAATGAAATTGAATGCAATTTCGATGAAAACCTTGCAGGCTTTTTAGTTAGCACTAAGGTCCAAGGCTTCCTGGATAGTGGTCCAGGGATGAAGTCCCTCTCAACCTCTCTCCCTTTCTGAACCTAGGCTATCCCAACTAAAAAAATGAAGATAATAAAAATATCTAACTCATAGGATAGTCATGAGGACTAAATAAAATGTAAAGATCCTTGCGATTTGTCAAGCATTGCACAAATGTCAGTGAAGCTTTGAGCAGTGGAAGAAATGCTTTTTGCAACCTGTGCCCTGGCCTCCTATTTAGGCACCCAAGCAACTTGCTAACCTCCCAAAGCATAGCACACCTCTGGAGATGCAAACTTAACTTACGGTCCACAAGGTTCAACATACCTCCCATAAGACTCCTGTTATTACTGGGTTTTGCTGTTTGGGGGCGGGCTGGGGAAGGGGGAAAGATTGGCAATTGACGCTTAAGTGATGGTATTTCACCACACAATTTTCCATTTTTTGTTCAAACTATAACTTGTCTTTAGGTAGAGGCCCTATAATGATTTGAAATACTGGTTCAGAAAAGAAATCGATCTAATAGGTCTAAGGTCTGAAGACCATCAGAGGCAGGTGCTGGGGGAAGTTAGGAGGGATGCTAAGCAAAGGGCCATAACAGAGAGAGCACTCTGAGATTTTCCCCAGGCACAGATAAATCAACAGGCCCCAAGTCTGCATGACACTAGCCAGAGGTCTCACCTTGATTTTTCAAAGCCATCTGGGTTTAATCTGACTATAGACAGAACCTCAGGAATAAAAAGTTTGGGTCTGTGGGATTTGTTTTCCTGAAAGTTAGTTTGGTGATATGTGACCAAGAACCTTGCGAGTCTAGGATGTAGCCCTGAAATAAAATTTATTTTCATCATTGCCCCATGCTCACTTCTCCCCCTGTAAATGCTGAGCAGTCACTGAAGTTGGGGAGGAAAATGAAGTCAGGTGGAAAATCAAATATGTAGGCATCCAGAGGAGAGGGAGTAATGACAGTAACAAGATAACGTATCTCATTTAATCCTCACAGGATCTCTGCGAGATGGCTGCTATTGTTATTTCCATTCTACAGATGAGTCATGTGAGTCAGAGAAGTGAAGGAACTTAGCCAACCTAGTTTGTGATAGAGGAGGGATCTGAACCCTGCAGTCTGGCTCTGGAGTGTGCCCATTCCTACAGGGAGGAGGTGCTCAGTTTGGGTGGGCTCAGGGATTAGGAGGAGGCCACTCTTCAGGACCACTTATTCTAAACAAGTCAGCCACACAATGTTTGAAGGCTGATTGAAGCGTCCATCCTTTCTGGAACATTAGCAAAAGTTTGCCATGTCTCTGATTTCCAAGGTCATCATTTCCCCTTCTACAGAACATCAGATGCTGACTGACTGGCTCCTTTCCAGTTTTCAGGCGCTTCATCCATCTACCCATTGCTCTCAAAAATAACTGCTTAATGGCTCTCCAGGAACTCCAGCCAACTCCTTAAGGGCTCTTGGGAGCAGATCAACTGGAACAGCTAACTGAACTCATCCAACTTTTTAAAGTGATTTTTGATCAGCTCTTTCTTTGTCCCTCCACACACGATTCAGTTTGGTTGGTCTCTCAAACAAGAGGAAACCTTGAGAGCAAACCAGTTCTGATTATAGAGGGCAAAAGTTTGGAGGGAAGGGAAGAGTTGGGATGTCTGAAGCCAAAATGTTCAGACACATAGCTTCTTAGACCTTTCCTGCATCCAGCTCGTGACTATTGCCTTCACCTGGTTGCCATAGAAACATCAGTCTCTGGTAGATGGCAAGCAGCACTTTATAAAGCAAGCATCACAGGCTACCATGGTAACACCCAAAAGAGTAAAGATGCATCTTCTCTCCTGGAGGAATGAGGAAAGAATGAATGGGGCTACTGGGGAAAGCAGGCTAGAAGGGACAGCCTTTGCAAAGTCTGGTTCTGGCTTCAATCAACAAATATCTAATATGTGTAAGACAATGCAATAATGAAAAAGACATGATCCATGGCTGGCCTCATCAGGCTAACCATCTAGTAACAGAGTTTGCAAAGGGCCATAAATAAAGGCTAAATAAGACCTGTAATAGGACAAGAATCGTAAGAGATTAACTTCAACTGAAAAAGCTTCGGGGCCTTAAAGGGCAGAATTCTGACCAGCAGAAGTGGGGAAGGAAGAGAGAATAAAATGAGCAAAGGCACAGATGGAAAGATTCAGGGTATACTGAGAACTATGGGTAAGAAGTTACGAAAAGTGATACTTCTCTTTTTTCCACAGTGGTGCTGAGAGGCAGGTAAGGTTAAGAGCATAGGATTTGAATCCAGACTACCTGTTCCAGTTTCTTCATTTACAATGTGAATAAAAGAATATACCTCAGAGGGCTGATGAAAGGATGAAATGGTTTAATACCTGTAAAGTGATTAGAACATGCCTAACCTACAACGAATCCTGTGTAAATGCTAACATTATTATGCTACCTCCTACCACCTCACTTCTGAGCCAGGATCGCCTCTTTTCACAGGCCCAAGTCTTACTACTCCAATTCTCACCTCACCCTTTCCTTAGCAGGAAAAAGAAGGTCCAGGAATAATTTCTCCCTTCCAGTTTCTCCTCATTTCCCTTCATCATAAGTACCAGGTCTAAAGGATCACAGCTAAGCCCTGCTTCCACTAGTAACCCACGTCTGAAGTTGTGGGTGCCTGGAAAGGAAATAGGTTGGAATCCCAAAGCCAAAGCCATTTGAAAAACAGAGAGGAAATATCACCCCCTTTAAGGTTTTCTCTAAGAAAACAGCATAGGCTATAAACCAAAAGTCAGGTGAAATCCCCTTTAGAAATGTGGACTGATGGGGAAATTCTGTGCTGGGAAAGGCTGTGGGTCAGACTCTATTCCCACCCCAGCCACCAGGCTCAGGCAAAAAAACTTGAGGGAACTTTCTTTACCTTGGGCTGGGCCCTGAGGTTGCTTGATGTCCCCTTCTCTCCAACCAAACACCCCCTGTAAAGGGATGAGTAAGGCACTGAGTCAGACAAAATGACACCGGCTGTCACCACTAGACACCATCACCTTTACATGGATTAAGACTAGAGCAGAAGTTGTCTTAGATGTTTCCTCACTTCTACCATTGTCTCCCTCCCAGTAAGAAGCTATAAGAGGAACTAAGAACAGGATGTGAGGAAGAACTGAGGTGGAAAGACCAAAATACAGGAAGAGAAAATTTGCAGGGATATGGGAACACAGGCAACAGAGCAGAGATTGGGGCCCACCTGGGAAGGGCAGACAGGCAAGGCCTGTAGGTATTTACAATAGTCTGTAGGAGTCCAAGCCATGGGGAAGGCTGGACTAACAAAGACAGTCCCCTGTGCCAGGGCTGGACTAACAAGGACAGTTCCCCCTGTGGTTTCTCAGGATACATTAGCAACCAAATCAATAACTACAGAACTGAGCCATAGCCAGCTAGTCCTACCTAAAAATAATACATCTTCCTGCCCAGCCCTCAGGTCCAGAGAGCAAGCTAGGCTAGCAATGGGAAGTAGTGGGGGTGCCTTCTGAGGGAAAAGTAGCAGCAGGTGAGGCTGCAGCAGCCTAGAAGAGCCAGGAGCCAGTCCTAGCTCCTGGTGGCCTTTTATAGCACAAGCAGGCCTCAGGTACTTACTGATTTGGTGTTAAAAGCAACCCCAGAGGCTAGCTTCATCAGAGCCATCACACCACTTAGAAGTCTGAAAGCTGACAAATTAAAACCTAACAGCAATTATCCATATTTTTAGCATGATAATAAAGCCTTAACATTTGGTTACCATAGAGATCAGTCAAGAATGAAGGAGTCCCACGGAGCCCTGCCCCTGATCCTCTGGCCTTCTTTCGGTTAGTTCCTAGGCTTTGTGGGCCAGGCTGTTCCCTGCTCTGTGTTATAACCTTTCAAAGCAGGCAGGCGGGTGCGCTTCCCCTTCAGAAAAGCTGTTTCAGGTATACTCAACTCCCTGAAATAAATAAGTGTGAGGTCTGTGATGTCCCAGAGCCTTATGGAAGGCAAGAGTTGGGGTACTGAGCTAGGAGCCATATAGATATCAGGTCAGGGGAGCGCTGATGAACACGGCTTAAACCCCTTTGGATAAGTGGTCCAACAATGAAGGCCAAAGATGAGCACAGAGGCCAATAGGTAAAAATGGTGAGTGTAGGAGGCTTCTCTGGTACTTAAGTGAGGAAGACCATGAACCACCCCAGAGGAAGGTGCAGAACATGCTACTCCACACTGCCACCTGGTGGATAGACAAGAACTGTCCTAAGGTACCGAACCAACCCTGAAGTCGCTCTGGCAGGCAGGTAGGTATGGAGATAATTAAGACGAAGACATATGCAGAGGGATACCTTGGGGTTGGGAGTATAAAGCAGACACAGGGAAACCTGTCCAGTCATGAGCCTCTGTTCATTTTTATTTCTTTCTAAAAAGGTTAAATAAATCAAAATCAAAATAAAGGAAAGAAATCGCAATAGCATTACAGATGTTTTATATCCCTTGAACCATTTGTGGTTTCGGCTCATGAGAAGTTAAAATCAGACATACCGAGAACACACACATATGGGCAGCAGCCACCACAACAGGGGGACTGCCTTTTGTACAAAGTTTTTATATATATATATGTATGTATGTATGTATTTATATACACAGAAAACAAGGGTATAAAATCCAGTGACAAGGGCTCATATATGCCCAAATAAGGGTTAGGAGAGGCTTTAACAACCAGGGTTGAGCCCAAGTACACAGGAATTGATGGAGAGTAACAGCCTCCCCTTCATTCTTTCACCCTGGGAAAAAGGGAGGACCTGAGAGGAAGGACAAATATACAAAAGAAGATGGAAATACTGGAAAGGTACCCCCACCTTTCACTAAACTTCTAAAGGACCTTAAGGCATCCAAAATGCCTAGCAGGATAGATCACTCCCACATCTCCCAGCAAGACACTGAGCCGAATTAGTTCTGGCCCCAAGCTGTAACAAGTTGAGGTCAAAGGTAGGCGTCACAATGCACATGTCCATGCCATCATCCCAGGCCCCTGTAGCAGCAAGCCAGCAGCTTCGAGATTCACCCTCCAAACTCCAAAGTCCTTTTGACCCAAAGGTCCTACAAGGATTTTCCATGGATTATACATAAAGATGGAGGAAAAGGAGAGAGGTTGGTTTCTTCAGTTGATGCCCTATGGCCTTCCCAATAGGGGAGGAATCAAGGAATCACTAAGGGGTGGTTGGAAAGGGCAATGAGGGTCATCCCAGAAGACAATACACACGGAGAAACATGTATTCAACGTAGGTGTTGATTCTGTCATCTTCAATTGGGGGCTTTGCTCAGGAGTCCACTCATAGAAGGACCATGGACAGGAGCTCATCTTCGTGTCCAAGGGTGGCCCCGGTTCCCCAAGAATCAATGTTCATACCCTCAGGATGGCTTGGTCCATAAAATGGAGAGAAGGGGCCATGGAAGGGCAGATGTGAACAAGGAAGTGGCTGGACCCAGAGGCACAGGGATGCAGTATACCAGGCCACTGATTTACCTGTGACAAGAGGAGAGGTCAATGGAAAGCCAAGGGAAAAAGAATAACCAAATACTAAAATGGGCCAGACACTGAGACTCACATGGTCTGTGGGGTAAAGAGGCTGGAGAGCTGGAAACACTGGGAGGCAATTGCCTGGGAGGCAAGATTCAGGGCTGGACTCAGAGCTGGACCAGAGAGAGGCAGAAAGAATAAGTGAACACAGAGAATTTCCTCTTTCCAGGCCCCAACCCTTTTCCCCCTTCCCAAGCCAAGTCTACCAGTCAGAGCCGCTGGGTTCAGGGCCCCCAATGGAACTGCTCCATTCAGTTGCAATGCAGCAGCAGTAGCAGCAGCAGCAGCAGCAGCAGCAGCAGCGGTGGTGGTCGGCAACTGTATTCCAGAGCCTAAAAGGAAAAAACAGATGGGGTTAGGTCCCAACCCCTGATCTAAAATTCAACCTAGGTTCTCCCTACAGAGAAACTACCTTCTGCCAGTTTGGCCATGAGCTGTAAACGTCCACCTGTTGATCCTAGATCCAGCTCCTGGTCCCCATCAGGAAAAGTGATGTCTGTGCCACCATCCAGTCGCTCAGTCACCTGGCCAACCCTCATAGGCCGACCAGCAAGCTCAAAGCCATTCAACTGTTCCAGGGCCCGCCGGGCACACTCGGAGTCGGAGAACTACAAGAAATTGGGCCATGTGAGTCTCCTTCTGGCCACAAATATCCTCTGAGAGCCTCACTAATACTCCCTATTCCTATATCCCAGGAGAACTGCATGCTCCCTGCAGCACAACTTTGATTTGGTAGGGAATGTGACCTAAAACCTCCATCCCTCCAAAATGTGTCTCTTCTCTGAAAAGGACTTTTCCCAAATGACTAGATGGAAGTCACTTTCCAATCTAACACTGCAAAAAGCCTCCTATCTGTATAGACTCTGGCCTGATAGGCTGCTTTAAATAAGGGTACATAAAATTAAAAGGAAAGAAGGCTGAGAGTCAAGGCTCCTGGGCTTTTTTTCAGCTCTTAGGACTAATATGTTTTTCTCAGTCAAGAACTAGTAATCTGGAATGTGCCTTGGAAAGGAACACACCCTGGTGTTTACAGCAAGAATCTATCCCACCCCCACATACACATCAGTGCTGCTGACCTGCTGACCAGAGCGCCTCTACTCTCTAGTCTCTTTCAGGATGGCAGCATCAGCAGCATCTGGTACATAAAAAGGATTCCCAATCTGCTGTTTGTGAATGCATGAAAGTTGTTGACCTAAAAAGCAGGTGCAGGGGCAAAATGCCCCACAGAAGACTTTGTGCACACAGGGAGCTAGAAAAGGTACCTGCCACCTTGGAATCGTCAATACAGCGACTTGGCTTTATTCTAGCATTACCTGCCCTAGAGCCTGGCATGTGGTACTGACAGTTCCTGGGCAGATGGTATAGGTGGTCTGCCTTTCCTAACTACTTCCCAGGTGAGCAATTCCCATGCTAAAATATAATCCACTTCCCCTCTGCCCTGTAGGCAGTTGTGGGGGTGTTTGCTGCCTGGACTGAATCCAGAAAATATTCTATCAGACTTCATGGCTGGAAGCCAACCCTCAGTCAGGAGTCACATGGGGCTGGAAGAACCAGTCATGGGCAATGGAAACAACTTTTCTGGAGTGTCAGGAAATGGTGAGACTTACACATTGTTAGGCGGCCTCCATATTCTCCCTATAGTGCTGTTTAGATACAAAGATCTTCCTCAATGAAGAAACTGCTTCAAAAGAGGTAGTGCCAGAGAGAAGTATAACTTCCTATTCCCATCCCTACCATGAGAACAATATACCAGTTCTATAAAACATCTTCAAAAGCCCATACCTAACCTCCCTCATCCCCCCTCTTACAGCTGCAGCCTGGAAACATTACTATTACCCAAAGAGCAAGGTGCAGCACCAGGGAAGCTGGTTGAACTCCTGGACGCCCCATACCAGGGCCACTGACAGAGTGAAGGAGCAAAGCCAAGACCTCAAGCAATGCACTCATCTCAAAGGTCATTTAGACAGTTCCTAAAGGAGGAGGATGAAGCTAAGCTGCAAAATCAGACAAGTGGACAAACCCAAACTAAAACTAAAAATTAAAAGACTAGAGACTCACCGTAATGAAACCATAACCTTTAGAGCGGCCTGTATCTGAGTCCTTCATCAGGACAATGTTATGAATCTGCAGAATAGGAAGAAATCACTAGTCATCTATTAGTTAGCCCACACCTTTGATCTTTCCTACTCTTTCCTCTAACTTTCTAGTCAGCAACTTACATCCTTCTAAATCTTTAAAAAAGAGGTGAAAGGATATAAAAACTCAGTGAACTGAAGTCGAGAACATGGGTTATCAGGTTGGGGCCTATTGTAAAAGGACCTAGATTGTAAGCTCTTACAGCAGTCACATATATTCGGAGTCGTAACTGTTAATTTCTAAATTCTGAGATGGTGAGCTCTTTCTGTATAATCTGGTCGTTCCCAGAAACTTCGGGTATTTATGTGACACTTGAGACTCAGAATTAGAGTTCTGAAGCTATGAAAGTCAACAGTACCTCAAACAGGAACTGTTTTAAAAAGTTGAAAAAGTGATCAGAGTAGAGATAAGAATGAAACTGATCTGGAAAGGACTAAGGTAAATCTGAATACAGGGTAAAGGATGATATCACCCATATTTTGAAACTTCAACTTCTGTGTGAGACCAAAGGGAGAGATGTTTATTTGATGCAAAATGTATATTCTGGATAGTGAATTTAACTTGTAGAAAGCTCATCTGCCATTCAGGTGAGCTAGGTTGAATTACCGGTCCATGTACTACCCCCCAAAAGAGAGTGAAAGCCATTTCTTCCTAAAACATTTCTCTGACTAATCTTAATCTGGAGCCCACTGTTTGACTTCATTGTGTGGCTGACCCCTTTGTCTACTGAGAGCATGAACGCGGACATGGACGTTAACTTTCACAGCATGGCCCTAAATGCCGGTTATGACATATACAACATGTGAGCTAATCATGGCCAGACAGAACAGAAAGGGACACTCACCCTCCCCACTGTTTCCAATTCCCTTCAGAGGTCTTCCTCTTTTTACTCACTTTGCCAAAGGGCTCAAAGATGCCCCGGAGCATGTCCTCGGTGATATTGAAGTGCAGGGAGCCCACATAGAGGTGCATTGGCCCACCGCTGCCTTTCTGCAGGTTGTTAGCCATGGCTGCCAGTCGGTTTTTCTCAGCCTGGAGGAAGAAGAAATGATGGGTCGTGTCTTCTGCCCCCTACTCCAATCCTGTTTTTTTAACGGGTAAGTTCTTCAGCTCACCTGTGAGGCCTGTACAATGATAGGCACTCCCAGCAGCCGCTGCCCGGTCAGCCCTATGGCCAGAGGCACAGATTGGATTTCACAAAATTCCACATAGGCAATGCCTTTAGAACGACGCGAGTTCCGATCTGAGATGATACGCACATCACGAACCTATCCAGGGCAAAAAGAAAATCCTGAGTTGGGCATAAAGGGGACAGGACACTGGATACTCCAAAGAGAACAAACTAAAAAGGAGGAGGGAATTTACCTTGCCAACAGCAGAGAAAAAGTCCTCCAGGTCTCGAGGTTGAATGCGGGCAGCCAACTGCATACAAAAAACTGTGCGGGCATCACGCTCCTCAGGACTCAGATTATCCACTGGCTCCCTAAAGAGTTGGCAGAATTTATGGAAACCAACTACTCAGTACTTGTCAGCATTCTCCAACTAACCTTCAAGTACTACCGATTCCTGTAGTTTTGTTCAAACAACCTTGTATTCATATCTCACATATTCATTGTATTCATGTTCTCCATCGATGTTTCTAGAAAAGTGTTCACATTAACATACCTGACAGGGCTCTTCTCTCTGAAATGAGGACTTTTGCTGTGTCCATACATACGCCTAAGAAATAGAGACAGTCAATCACCCAACCTTATTTCACTCTGGGTCTTTACCAACATGAGGAAACCAGAGTCTAGCACCTCACCTCGCATCTGAATTCTTAACACCACCCCTCTAGTAACTGGGCATTCTGCCAATCACAATGGGTTAAAAGCTTTCTTGGGCAGGGTCCATAATATAATTTGGTGTTTCGCCCAGATTATAACACAAGTGATCTTATTAACAAAAGATACCCGGTGACGAGTGGCGGACTCCTGTAGCGCGCACGACCCTCAGGCCGCCAGTCCCGACTCCGGGACTCACTACCACGGCGACGATCCCAGCTCCGGCTGCGGTGGCGACGCTGCCTATCCCGACTTCGGCTCTGGCTGCTCTTCCATCTATGCCGATCTCGGTCTCGGCTACGACTACAGAGGAAAATGATTACTAAGAT
>PVIY010041506.1:0-21616 GCA_004026745.1 Myrmecophaga tridactyla
ATTAGATTTAGCATCACTAATTGCAGAAGACACTCCCCTTTGGCTGATTACAAATGGATTCAGCTGTGGATGCAGCTGACGTGATCATGACCTAATCCTATGAAATGTCCTCATTGCAACAGACAGACCAGCGCTTGCCCAATCAGATAAACAGGTACCACAACTTGGCCAAGTTGACACGTGTCCCTAACCATGACAGACACATTCTTTTTCCTTCACCTAACAATACTCAACTGTCCATGTACAACTGGAAATGCATTAAATCTCCCCAGAATAGAGTGCAAAGTCCTTGGGTAATATTCATTCTTCAACGTAATATCCTACAACTTAAATACTATAACATGAACAAAACAGCATTACAGTCCATATTTCTGTAACTGATCATGTGGTCATAGTTCACATTGATCACGACCTTCTTCCACTACCTATTTCATGATTCCTTTACCCTCTTTGCCTAGTGGGGTGACCCAAACCTTCATTCCTGAAGTTTCAGAGCTATTGCTAGTCCTGCCTGGATTGGGTTGTTGCAGTTTTCCATTGATTTTAACCACAGGTTATGATAGTACTAATAGACACCCTAGGGGATCTCCTATATTCCAGGAAATCTCTTCTTTACCTTTATTGTGCAGTTGCAGTCTTATTTCCCTCTGATAGTCAGGGTCAATAACCCCAGCCAATAATGTAATCCCCTTCTTGGCTTGTTGATCCAGGGGCATGAGCAGCCCAAAGTGACCAGGTGGCAGCCTTAGATTCCAGTTCAATTAAATCATTGCTTTTTCTCTGGGTGGAAGGACTACCCCTTCTGGAATGAAAAATGTAGACCAGCAGAGCTCAAGTTTGTAGATACAGGAAGCAAAAATTTTGCTAATAGATCACTAAGGGTAATATTGAATGGTGTCAATCCCATTTCCACCCCTTGGTTCCTGGACCCATGGATCCTGGCTATAGGAGAAACAGTACCATACAGTGGATGATGATTCAGAGCATACACCGCTCCCTGGAGAACATTATCACAGTCCTGCAAGGTATTGCCACCTAGTTGACAACATAATTGAGTTTTCAAAAGGCCATTCCATCATTCTATCAACACAGTTGCTTCTGGATGATGGGGAACATGGTAAGACCAGAGAATTCCATAAGCATGTGCCCATTTCCACAATTCATTTGCTGTGAAAAGTGTTACTTGATCAGGAGCAATGCTGTATGGAATACCATGACGCTGGATAAGGCATTCTGTAAGTCCATGGATGGAAGTTTTGGCAGTGGTATTGCATGCAGGAAAAGCAAACCCATATCCAGAGAATGTGCCTATTCTAGCTAGAACAAATCACTGCCCCCTTCCATGAAGGGAGTGGTCCAATGTAATCAACCTGCCACCATATAGCTGGCTGGTCACCTCAGGGAATGGTGCCATATTGGGGGCTGAGTGTGGATCTTTGTTACTGGCAGATTGGGCACTCAGCAATGGCTATAACCAGGTCAGCCTTGGTGAGTGGAAGTCCATGTTGCTGAGCCCATGTATAACCTCCATCCCTACTACCATGACCACTTTGTTCATGAGCCCACTGGGCAATGACAGGAGTTGCTGGGGAAAGAGGCTAAGTGGTAACCACAGAATGGGTCATCTTATCCACTTGATTGTTAAAACCTTCCTCTGCTAAAGTCACCCTCTGGTGCACATTCAACGTGGGACACGAATATCACTATGTTTTTAGCCCACTCAGAAATGTCTATCCACATACTTCTTCCCCAGACCTCCTTGTCACCAACTTTCCAATTATGGTCTTTCCAAGTCCCTGACTATCCAGCCAAACCAGTAACAACAGCCCGTGAGTCAGTATACAAATGCATCTCTGACCAGTTTTCCTTCCAAGCAAAATAACAACCAGGGGTACTACCCAAAGTTCTGTCCACTGAGAAGATTTCCCCTCACCACTATCCTTCAGGGACATCCCAGAAAGGGATATAGTGCTGCAGCTGTCCACTTTTGAGTGGTACCTTCATATCATGCACATCTGTAAACCAGGTCTGAATTTTCTCTGCCTCAGTCAATTCACTGTAAGGAACTCCCCAACAGGCCATACCTGTAGTCTGGGAAAGAGAAGGTGATGTGGCAAGAGTAGAGACCATGGGCATTCGGACCACTTCCTCATGTAACTTAGGGCCTTCAGGACCTGCTCTGGCCCTATTTCATATATACCATTTCCATTTTATGATGTAGTGCTGCTGTGTACACCTAACTTGATGGCTGGGTGGGTGAGACAACACCCACCTCATTTAGGCAACTCAGGTCTCACGGTAACTTGGTGACCCATGGTAACTTGGTGACCCAGTCTCTACTAAGGCCCAGCAGTAGGCCAAAAGCTTTTTCTCAAAAGGAGAATAGTTAGCTGCAACAGAGGTAAGGCTTTGCTCCAAAATCCTAAGGGTCTGCTTTGTGATTCTCCTATAGGGGCCTGCCAAAGGCTCCAGACAGCATCTCTATTTGCCACTGATACTTCTAGCACCATTGGCTCTGCTGGATCATATGGCCCAAGTAGCAGAGAACCTTGTACATCAGTCTGGACCTGTCACAGAGCCTCCTCTTGTTCAGGTCCCCACTCAAAATTAGCACCTTTTCTGGTAACTCAATAAGTGGGCCAAAGAAGCACACCCTGAAGAGCGATATGTTGTTGCCAAAATCCAAACAGACCAACTAGGCATTGGGCCTCATTTTTGGTTGTCAGAGGGGCCAGATGCAGCAACTTATCCTTCACTTTATAAGGGATATTTTGACATGCCCCACACCATTGGACACCTAGAAATTTCACTGAGGTGGAAGGCCCTTGTATTTTTTTTTTTATTTATCTCCCATCCCCTGACATGCAAATGCCTTACCAATAAGTCTAAAGTAGTTTCTACTTCTTACTCGTTAGCTCCAATCAAATTGATATCATCAATATAATGGGCCAGTGTGATGTCTTGTGGGAGGGAGAAATGATCAAGTTCCCTGCGGACAAGGTTATGACATAAGGCTGGAGAGGTGATATGCCCCTGAGGTAGGACAGTGAAAGTATATTGCTGACCTTGCCAGCTGAAAGCAAACTGTTTCTGGCAGTCCTCCCCAATGGCTATTGAGAAAAAAGCATTTGCCAGATCAACAGTTGCATAGCAGGTACCAGAGGATGTACTGATTTACTCAATCAATGATACCACATCCAGAACAGCAGCTGCAATTGGAGTTACTACCTGGTTGAGCTTACAATAATCCACTGTCATTCTCCAAGACCCATCTGTTTTCTGCACAGGCCAAATAGAAGAGTTGAATGGGGATGTGGTGGGAATCACCACCCCTGCATCCTTCAAGTCCTTAAGAGTGGCAGTAACTTCTGCAATCCCTCCAAGAATCCAATATTACTTCTGGTTTGCTATTTTGCTAGGTAGGGGCAGTTCTAGTGGCTTCCACTTAGCCTTTCCTACCATAATAGCCCCCACTGCATGAGTTAGAGAGCCAATGTGGGAAGTCTGCCAGTTGCTCAGTATGTCTATTCCAATTATGCATCTTGGAACTGGGGAAATTACTACAGAATGTGTCTGGGGGCCCACTGGACTCACTGTGAGATGAACCTGATCTAAAACTCCATGAATCACCCAATCTCCATAAGCCCCCACTCTGACTGGTTGACCTGAGTGACATTTGGAGTCCACTGGAATTAATGTCACTTCTGAACCAGTGTCTAATAATCCCTGAAATATCTGGCCATTTACTTTTCCCCAATGCACAGTTACCCTGGTAAAGGGCAGTTGGTCTCCTTGGGGAAGGCTTGGCGTTAGATTAACAGTATAAATTTGTGGCAGTATAACAGGGTCCTCCCCCTCATTCGAGGGGCTCTGGGTCTGTAAACTGTATAAAGTTTGGAAATTGATTCTGGGCCATGACTCTGTGTTTTTGTAATTCAAGTTAGACTTCCGTTCACTTGATTTAGAACTCTTTTGTTTATACAGCTCAAACAAGAATTTAATAGACTGCCCATCTATTGTACTTCATGGTACCCTTTGCTCTACTAGCCAATGCCACAAGCCTCTGCAAGTCAGAATATTTTAACTCCTGCTTTAAGTCTGCTATGTATTATAATAGCCACGTCCACTTTGTCTTTGGCAATTAAGTCCTGACACCTGGCTTCTGCCAACTCAGGATCTGGTCATCCTCGTTGTGTTTAAGGATTCCAGCTCAGTGACAGCTGTTCCTACAGTAATATCTGACCTACAGAGAAGTGCAACTACAGCGCTCCTCAGAGATTATGGCACTAGTTTCACAAATTTATTTCTCACAGTTCTGGTAAAAGGTGCATCCTCTGGACATTCCTGGGGTGTAAGAGTAGGCTTTGCATGATAAATCCACTTGAACATTCCAATCTCTCTAAGCCTCTGGATCCCCTCATCTACATTATACCAGGGCAGTTCTGGCATTTCAATCTCAGGTAATGTCAGCCACTTTTTGATCCACATTTCAGCCAACCACCAAACAAACTACTAATGCCTTTTCTAACCCCTTGAGCTATAACATTGAATGTAGAATCTCTGCTTAGTGGGCCCATATCAATAAATTCAGCCTGATCCAGCTTTATATTTCTCCCACCATTATTCCATACCCTTAAAATCCATTGCTATGCATATTTCCCTGATTTCTGTCTATATAAATTGGAAAACTCACACAGTTCTTTTGGAGTATACTGTACATCCTCATGGGTGATACTTTGTACATCACCTTTTGAGGCCTGTTGGGACTTTAGTCTAGTTATAGGTCTAGAAGAAATGAGGGATGGAGGGGGTGGGTCATGAAAGGAATTCGAAGTATCTTCCAAACATTTGCTTCAGGGTATTCACTTTCAGTTTCATCTGGTGAAACAAGATTAATCACTCTAGGGCTAATCCTTTCAGGTGGAGGTTGGGTGACCAACTCCACAGGGCAGACTAGAGGTGGGGTGGCTATGTCCTCAGGGCAGACTATTGCAGGGTTATCTAGAGAAGACTCAGCATGACCTTGGGTTTCAACTTCACCACTGACATCATCATCAATCCATATGTCACCATTCCATTTTCCAGTCAATGCCCTCACTTTAACAGCAGACACCATGCAAGATTGAGATTTCAGTTTGTGTTGTAAAGTTGCTACTCTAACAATAAGATTCTGAGTCTAATTTTCAGAGATCTCAAGTCTACTGCTACAGGAAACAAAAGTTTCCTTCAGGACACTCATAGAAACATATACATCTGTCAGATGGCACATAAGCTTCCCATTCGAAGCCTTAAGCCCACCCCTTTCACTCATTCATGTTTACAGTGTATCTAACAACAACCAGCCAACATCTCTATACCTTCTATTTCCATAAAACTCCATAAAGGTGTCAAAAACATTATTTCCCAGAGCCTAGCTTCATACAAGCAAAGCATTAGAAGAATCGAATGGTGACATTTTGACAATCTATTTTGCTAACTCACCCCATGGACTGGCAGTATCATTCTGAAATCAGAGTCCTTAGTGCCTTTGAGTCCAGTGAGAGTAGAAAACCAATCATAAAAACCCATTTTTAAAATTCTATTCCTTAAGAACCACCACACTCAGTACCAAGCTGTATTAGCTAGGGTTCTCTGGAGAAACAGAATCAGCAGGAAATATCTGTAGATATAAAATTTATAGAAGTGTCTCACATAACTTTTGAGGAACGTACAGTCCAAAATCCATAGGGCAGGTTGTGAAGCTGATGACTCCGATGAAGGGTCTGGATGAACTCCACAGGAGAGGCTCACTGGCTGAAGCAGGAAGAGAGACTGTCTCTTCTGAATCCTCCTTAAAAGCCTCCCAGTGATTAGATTAACATCACTTATTGCAGAAGACACTTCCCTTCACTGATTACAAATGCAATCAACTGTGGATGCAGCCAACTTGATCATGATTTAATTCTATGAAATGTCCTCATCGTAACATACAAGCCAGCACTTGCCCAACCAGACAAATGGGCACCACCACCCAGCCAAGTTGACATATGAACCTGACTATGACAATTACTAATAAGGAGAAAGTTGTAGTGATCTGGATTGGAGATCAAGCCAGTCACGACATTCCCTTAAGCCAAAGCCTAATCCAGAGCAATGCTCTAATTCTCCTCAATTTTATAACAGGCTGAGAGGGGATGAAGCTGCAGGAAAAAAGTCTGAAGCTAGCAGAGATTGGGTATTGAGGTTTAAGGAAAGAAGCCATTTCTGCAAAATAAAAGTGCAAGATGAAGCAGCAAGTACTGATATAGAAGATGCTGCAAGTTTTCCAGAAGATCTAGGTAAGATCACCCAATGAAGGTGGCTACCCTAAACAGATTTTCAATGTAGATGAAACAGTCTTTTATTGGAAGAAGATGCCATCTAGGACTTTCATAGCTAGAGAGGAGAAGTCAATGTCCAGCTTCAAAGCTTCAAGGACAGGACTTATTAGGGGCTTATGCAGCTGGTGACTTTAAGTTGAAGCCAATGCTGATTTACCATGAAAACCCTAGGGCCCATATTAATTATGCTAAATCTATTCTGTCTGTACTCTGTAAATGGAACAAAGCCTGGATGACAGCACATCTGTTTACAACATGGTTTACTGAATATTTTAGGTCCACCATTGAGACTTACTGCTGAGAAAAAAAATGTTTCTTTCAAAATATTACTATTCTTTGAGAATGCATCTGGTCTCCCAAGAGCCCTGGTTGAGATGTTCAAAAAGACTAATGTTGTTGTTATGCCTGCTAACATAACATTCATTCTGTAGTACATGAATAGTATTTCAATTTTTAAGTCTTATGATTTAAGAAATCATTTTGTAAGTCTATAGCTGCCATAGATAGTGATTCCTCTGATGGATCTAGGCAAAGTAAATTTAAAACATTCTGGAAAGGATTCATCACTCTAGATGCCATTAAGAACATCCATGATTCATGGGAGGTGGTCAAAATATCAACATAAATAGGAGTTTGGAAGAAAGGTGATTCCAACCCTCATGGACAACTTTCAGAGGTTCAATATTTCAGCAGAGGAAGTTATTACAAATGTGATCTAAATAACAAGAGAACTAGAATTGGAAGTAGAGCTTGAAGATGTGACTGAATTTCTGCAATCTCATGATAAAACATCAATGGATGAGGAACTGCTTCTTATGGATGAGCAAAGAAAGTGATTTCTTGAGAAAGAATCTACTCATTGAGAAGATGTTGTGAACATTGTTGACAACAAAGAGTTTTGAATATTACCTCAACTTAGTTGATAAAGCCATGGCAATATTTGAGAGAACTGATTCTAATTTTGTAAGAAGTTCTACTATGGGTAAAATGCTATCAAACAGCTTCCTGTGCAACACAGAAATCTTTCATGAAAAGATCAACTGATGTGGCAAACTTCATTGTCTTATTTTAATTGTCAGAGCCACTCAAACCTTCAGCAAACAACCCCCTGATCAGTCAACAGCCAACCACATCAAGGCGAGATCTTCCACCAGCAAAAAGATTAATTCACTGAAGGCTCAGATGAAGGTTAGCATTTTTTAGCAGTAAAATGTTTTTAAGGTATGTACATTTTTTATACATAATGTTATTGCACACTTAATAAACTATAATGTAGTATAAACATAACTTTCATATGTTCTAGGATACTAAATAATTCATGTGGCTTGCTTCATTGCAGTGTCTGGAACCAAACTCACAATAACTCCAAGGTGTATCTATGTTCATATCTTTCATTAAATTTGGGAAGTTTTCTCCAATTATTTCTTCAAATATTTTTCTGGCCCTTTCTCTCTCTTCTACTTCTAGGACTCTTATAATGCATATACTGGAATGCTTGATGATGCTCTACTGTTTGGTTAGGTGCTGCTCTTTTTTTCCTCATTCATTTTATTTTATGCTCCTCAACCTGGACAATTCCAATTTTTTGTCTTTGACTTTGTTGATCATTTCTTCTGTCTCCTCCAACTTGCTCTTGAACCCTTCTTGAATTTTTTACTTCAATTCTTGTACTTGTGATTCCTGAATTTCCATTTGTTCTTCTTTACCATTTCTATCTTATTATCTTCAATTCTCATTTTTTCATATCGTTTTTCTTGATTGCTTTTAGTTATTTGTCCATGTTTTCCTTTAATTCATTTATTCTATTTATTAAAGTTGTTTTAAGATCTTTGATTAGAAAACCCAGAAACTGTGTTTCCTCTATAAATTTTCCATCACATTCTTTTTCCTGTAACTGGGCCATATTTTCCTGTCTCCTTGTATATTTTGTAATTTTTTATTCAGAACTGGACATTCTGAGTATTAAGTTGTGGTTACTGTGGAAATCTAGTTCTCCCACTCCTCTGTCCACCAGACTAAGAACAAGAATGGAAAAAAAAAAAGGAAAACAGGGTGAGGAAGAAAGGAAATAAGGGGGGGGATACTAACAGACAACATCCCCCCCCACACACACACATACACCAAAAAAATTAAAACAAGAAAAGAAAGGAAAAAAATAATTAAATGCAAAAACTCTTGTTACATGCTAGTGGGAAGTCAGAAGCTGCTGCCTTTGAGTCTGAAAAGTAGGCTTGCATACCTGCTCATCTGTCAGAGATCCACCAGACTCAAAAATATGCACAGAGAAAGAAAAATCAACTAATCAAAAAACAAAGTAAAAGAAAAAGAGGTTTACTGGCTCTTTATGTCCCCGTAGATGCTGGTGTTAGGCAAGAAGACACTGTTTCTGAGAGAAACTAAGGTTAACTAATGCCCTAGAAAAAGAAAGAAGAAACCAAACCATTAAAAAGTTCACTGTCTTTATGTTCTCACTGATACTGGTGTGAGACCAGAAGCTGCTGCTGCAAAGAGGTCTGAAACCAAGACAGGAATCTGTAAAACTTCCTAGTCAACCATTTTGACAAGACTGTCTAAGAGTAGAGCAGTCCCAATAAAGCTGCAACTTTTGCAACTTTTAGTCATCAGCTTTTCTTGGTCTGGTTGGGTTGGTAGGGATAGGGACTTAATAGGAATAGCCTATTAAATATGGGCAAGTGTGCTATACCAAACAATGTATATCTGCTCCCCATTTTGTGAGACCCTCTCATGTTATAAGGAACTGAAACGTCAACCAATTATTGTAACTTTCCACTTGGAAATCCCATGATGGTCTTTATAAACCATTCTAACCTACTTGCCATCTTAAAATTCTCACTCCAAGTTTGCTGGTTTGAGATCTCCCTACTTCAACAGTCTTTCAATAAAGCTGCAGCCTTGATTGTGCTGGTTACTCTGTTTATTTTGACAGTTTCTACCCAAAAGAAATGAAATATATAACCATGCAAACAGTTGTATGTAATTGCTCCTAGCAGGCTTATTAATATTAACTTTAGCTACAAATGGAAGCAAACTCAAATGGCCATCAACTACTGAATGGATAAAGTATGATAATCCTGCACAATGGAATATTACTTGCAACAGCTAGGAATGAACTATTAACATATACAACATGGATGAATCTCAAAAATACCATGTTAAGTAAAAGAAGCCAGACACAAAGCTGTAGAAACAGTATGATTCCATGTATATTAAATTCTAGAAAATGCAAAACTATGACAGAAAGCAGGTCAACTGTTGCTTAAAGCAGGAGGTAAGGCACAAGGGAACCTGTGATATTATGGAAAGGTTCTAAACTTGATTGAATTATACATTTAAAGAGGGTGAATTTTATTGTATGTAATTATTATCTTGAAAAAGCTTTAACAAAACAAGGAAGGGAGGGTGAGAACAGAGAAAAGAAAGAAGAAAGGGAAGGAAGGAGGGAGAGAGGGAGGGAAAGGAAAAGGAGGGAAACTGACAGGTAGGCAAACTCTGTCCATCAAGACACAGTGCACATGCCTCTTCCTCCAAGAAATTTCTTTGATCATCTCAAGAAAATATAAACTGCTGACTATTTATTTCTTTTGCTTATATATTTTTATCACATATAGCCTTTTATTGCACACATTTAGACATAACATTTTAGAGCAAAAAGTTTTCAGGTTTGGCAAATTCCAACACCATCATTGTAAATAAACTGATAAAGAGTCTAGACCAGATAGGAGTGGTGAGAACTGTAGCCAAGCGAAAACTACATGCACTAAAGGCAACAAAATTCAAATGTTTTAAGACGGAGTTGGCAAAATTAAGTAACCTGTTTGGGTTCGCTGAAGTACTTTGTTTGTTGCTTCAAAGCAACAAGTCAGTCTCTTCAATTCACAGATGAGGAAACAAGACCCGCTCAGGAAGTGACTGTGTGTTTTAAACACAAGCAACGTGGTGATGGATGATGATATTTCCAGCTTTATTTTAATCCCCAAATGAGTCAACCCAAACTTCTCAAGAGTCTGAGATCAAAGTTAAATGACTCAAAAACACTCTCTGCAGTTGGCGATCTGGAAGGCCAGCGTCATCAATGCATACACTGAACTGTGCCGAGGAGGCAATGGCAGGAGCCCAAAACCAAGACAGCGGACCCTGTACACCTGCTTTGAGTCTACACGTACATGGGAAACATTAGAGAGGAGCCTCAATCTGCCACGACACGGCGCCTGCCACACACCTTTTCTCTCTCTCCTGTGGCTGTGTTGGCCCCGCCGCTGCCCTCCCCAGAACGGCCCCACGCCTCGGCCTTACCCTGAGAAAAGAGCAGTATGCAGTAGAAAACCATGAAGCAGCGGACGCTGTTAAAGCGCTGACAACAGGGAATAACGATACATCCGGAGCCGCAGGGCCCCTCCAAGCTTTCCCTGTCTTCTCGCAGGACCTTGCTCCCTGCCTCGGCTCCTGTGTCTGGTTTGAAAATGCCGACCTTGGATGCCGTCGCATGCCAGAGTTTCCCAGACTTGGCCTTTTTCTTCTTCTTCGCAGACTTATCCTTTCTAGCCCGCTTCTGCGCCACACTGGGCTCCACTTCGGCCAAGATCTCCTCCATGGAGGCCCGGCCCCGCGCGGCCCTGCGTTCAGAGGCCTCCCCTTTGCGGTCTGCCCACCCGGGACCAACCCAACCCAACCGCCGGGAGACGGCGACCGAGGGCCGGGCGGCCTGAAGGAGAGAACGCTCTTCTCCGGAGACAACCGTCTTCTCTGCGGGACGCAGACGTCCCCGCGGAGGGGGTTGACAGTTGCCTTCTGCGAACTCAGAAGACTATTTACCTTCTTTGCTTCCGGGTGGTAAGGAGAGGAAAAGAAGCAAGATTCTGGGAACTGCTACCACGCGCAGGAAGCACCAAGAGTTAACTCTAATGGAAGTCAAAGAAGGCTGGTATTTACTCTGGTACTTTTTAGGAAGCAAGGAAAGAGATGCCTAGAGATGGGACCAGGGAACTGTCCCCCAATTTCTCCAGACCAATTTTATGGTGGTATCTTTTGAACTGAACGATCTCACTAGAACACAACCTGAAAATTGTTGAAGAAGTTAGCAAAACCATAAGACCTGACAAAAACACTTCTACCACAAGGGAAAATTTGGAGGAAACCAGAACAGACCATTAAACATGAATCATAAAACATCATTCCCAATGAATGTTCATAAATGAAGTGTTTCACACCAAAGCTGTCTTAGACACTCCATCTGCAATCAGTAACGGAAAGAACTATTTCCTTCTCTAAAATAGGTGATGGAACTCAGATAGAAAAAAATCTTACTGGAGAGAAAGAATATAGAAGAATAGTAGCATGATATGAAACTTGTGTGTTTCATATGAAAATGTAACTTTTATTCGTTTTTCTTTTCATATATATCTATATCTACCTATCTATTTACATATCTATATATATCTATAGATATAGATATATATATAGAGAGAGAAATTTTCCATGACAGATCTTCCCTCACTTAGAGAAGACTTATTGTTACTGAAAAAGGCGTGGATTCTTTTGCCTAATATGTTCAAATGATCAATTCCTGAGACATGGGGGTTTCAAAAAGAGAAAAAGTTTATTACTAGGTGTATAGTAGAAGATTAGATGGTCTATCAGCCCAACATCCGTCTCCCTGAACTGCAGTAATTCTGATAGTTTTATAGAATTAAAAATAGACAGATTTTAGGATAATGAGCATAGTGGCCCCAGATGAAGTAGAGGTGATCTAATTATTGAGATGCGCAGATTGATTGCATGCTTAATCACAGAATGTGTGTAAGAAAATGGCAGAGTGAGGCGTAGGTGACTTGCAGGTTAAAAGCCAAGGCTGCTGTGCATATCAGGCAGGCCCATTTTGATTAGATCCAATCTCAAAACTGGACTGAGGTAACTTTGGTTATCTGGTTATCAAGATAATTTGGGGGAGAGTGAGGATGGAATGGTTGTTCAGGCTACTTTTCATGATGCTGAAATGTCCCGTGGCTCTCCAGCTCTTCTGAGCCAGGAACTGCCTGGCGGCCTGGGATAATGGAAGACAAAGTGCTAGAGGTTTATGGTTCATCCATGTTGTCGCATGCTTCAGGACCTCATTCCTTCCTACTGCTGAATAATATTCCATCATTATGCAGGTTTGAAAATATTGTATACCCCAGAAAAGCCACATTTTAATTTTAATCATGAAGGCAGCTGTTTCTTTTAATCCTAATTCAATTCTGTAGGGCAGTAATTTTTTATTAGATTGTCTCCACAGAGATGTGACACACCCAGTTGTGAGTATGACCGTTTGATTACTTAGAGGTGTGACTCCCCCCATTCCAGGTATGTCTTGATTAGCTTATTGGAATCTTTTAAAAGAGGAAACATTTTGGAGAGAGTCAGAAATGACAGGAACAACAGAGCCCACAGAAAGAGAGCCCACAGAAACTTCAGAGAGAACAAAGAGAGCAAAGACACGAATGTCTGGAGATGCTTGGAGCCTAGCAGATGTTGCCGTGTGCCTTCCCATGAGATATTAAGCAAGTCTGAAGAAAGCCAAGGGAAGCCAAGAGATGAAAGCCAGCCCAAAAGAAGCCAAGTAAGGAACCCCACAGGAGCAGAGGCTGAAAGAAATGGAGCCCAGGAGCAAGGGACCAGCAGATGACAGTCACATGACTACCCAGCTGACAGAGCTCTTTCTTACCCCTTAGCCTTTCTTGAATTGAGGTATCTTTCCCTCAATGCCTTAGTTTGAACATTTTTATAGTAAACTTGTAACCTTATTAAGTTCTTTTTATAAAACAAAAACAGATAACTTTGGTTTGGGGGCAGGTTAGTTCTGGGTTGACCCAAGACCCTTCATTAATAAACATTAGGGATTGTCTTTAGTGATCACAAGACTCTAACGTTGAAAAACTGCTGGAATGCAATACGTCAGAAATGAAAGACTTTTAGAAAGGGTAATTTAATAAGTTTTAGTTTACAGTGCTAAGGCTGTGAAATTGTCCACATTAAAGCAAGTCTATAGAAATATCCAATCTAAGGCATCCAGGAAAAGATACCTTGGTTCAAGAAGGCCAATGACATTCAGCCTTTCTCTGTCAGCTGTAAGGGCACATGGCTGACACGGTGGTGTCTGCTAGCTTTCTCTCCAGGTCTCTTGTTTCATGAAGCTGCCTGGCAGCATTCTCCTTCTTCATCGCCAGAGGCACTGGTTGGTGGACTCTGTGGTTCTCTCGTCACCCTGTCGTGGTTCTGCTGCTCTGTCCTCATTCTCAAAAGTGACTCTCTCCAAAATATCTTCTCTTTTATAGGATTCCAGTAAACTAATCAAGATCCTCGTAGAATGGGTGGAGACATGGCTCCATCTAATGAAGTTTAATACCTTCACCTGTCAGTCACATCTCCATGGAGACAACCTAATCAAGTTTCCAACCTACGGTACTGAAAAAGGATTAGAAGAAACTGTTGCTCTCCAAAAATTGATTAGGATTGAAACATGACTTTCCGAGGGTACATAAATCCTTTCAAACCGGCACACCTGGGTACAAGTGAATGTTAGCCGCAAGGTTTTTACAGTCACAGGAGCAGAAAATAAAGGCTATACAATCATTATCAGAGATCCTAATTTCTCAGTTACATTATGCTGCCAAAAAAAAAAAAAATGCAACTCTTACTTTTGAAGAGAGAACACATATTTCTGTGCTGTTCAGAAACCGTTGAGGCTGGTAGAGCATTGGAAAAGCCACTGAGAAGAGCCAGGGAGGAAGGCATCACAGACCCCTCTCCAAACCTGAGAGCTAAGCTTGGGTCAACAGAATTATATACCCATCACTAAGTTGAGAAGTTCTTTTCCCTGTACTAAAAAACCTGGCTTGCCTATTGTATAGTCACTACACAACTAAGAGCAAAACCCTAATTTCCCCATGTTTGTCAATCATATTTAACTAGGATACCCCCCACATATTGCTTCATGACATTAATTAACCTAAAGAAAACACAGGATTCCTAGGAGGTAGGTCATGGGGCCAGGAACCCTTACTCTTATGCTTTGGTACCAGACTGGGAGCAGAGGTAAAAAGATAGCTCTGCTACAAATAAATAGTATGAGATGTTTTGCTTCTACTCAGATTGCAGAGCCAAAGGAAAGTTACTCCCATCCTAACAACAACCACAAGCAAGGTAATATAGAAAAGTAACTTTTTTGAGCCCTTCAGAGAGCTACATTTGCAGAGCAAGCATGTGAGCCCTTCTGAAGAAGAATTGGACACAAACTGTTTCATCTCTGGCAGAGCATATAGTGGGGACACAACAATCATAAATGAAGATAGGATGGAAATATTTGAAATTTTAATGATTTTTTTATCATCTCAATTGACTATTTTTCCTTCTTTTATTTGTGAAAAATAACATCTGTACAACAAAGCTGTAAATTTTGAAGCACAGCACCACAATTAGTTGTAGAACATATTTCAGAGTTTGACATTACTTACAATTCCACAATTTTATGTTTTTAGTTCTAACTGCTCTAGAATACTGGAGACTAAAATAAATTTTAATGAATTCTTAAAGGCCAAATAAAGGCTAGCATAACAATTCAAAAACACTAGGAGCCTCAGAAACAAAGGAAGTCCACACCCACTTACCAGCTTTTTCCTCCACCAGGACAGAGCAAGATGGCCCTCCCTGATGAAGAAAGTATTAGGTGATAATAGGCTGCCACTGAGGAAGAAGCAGGAACATTTACCTACCTGCCCCACCCCACCCCCGCCTCAATGCTGTAACCCTAACTCTTTTTTTATACTAAGCAAGAACAGTCCTGCCTCTGCAATTGAGATAAGAAACTCTCCTGCTCCCCTGCTCCTTGGAAAAGGACAGCTGCTAAAGAGGGAGGGACAGAAGCAACAGTATGCCAAAAACATGAAGTATTGACTCATGCTACAACAATGATGAGCCTCAAAATCAATATGCTAACTGAAAGAAACAAGTCACAAAAGGCCACGGATTATCTGATTCCATCTATACGAAATGTCCAGAATAGGCAGAGGTATAGCGAAGGAAAGTAAATTAGTGGTGTGCAGATGATGGTGGCGCAGTGGCAGAGTTCTCACCTGCCATGCCGGAGACCTGGGTTTGATTCCCAGTGCCTGCCTATGTGAAAAATAAATATATATAAATAAATAATTTTAACAATAAAAAGCAAATTAGCGGTTGCTTGGGGCTGGAGAGTGGGGAGAAGGCAGAGGGGATGGGATAAATGTTAATGGGTATGAAGTTTCTTTGGAGGATGAAGAAGGCATTCTAAAATTAGATCATGGTGATGGTTGTGCAGATTGGTGAATAAACCAAAACCACGGAGTTGTACATTTTGAATGGGTGACCTTTATGGTATGTAAATTATATATCTGTTTAGTTGAAAAGAAAAAAACAGTAAAGGTTCTGGGACTGTTGCATGAAAGACAACGTGATATTTGTAGTCACTTAATTTATAAGCTCAGATTCACGGACAACATAGACTACAGTGATAAAAAAACAGAATTTATTAGGAAAGTAATTAAGAGATTATTAGAAATGAGACATAGTTACATCACCAAATGAGACAGCACCAACACCTGAAGAGGAATGCTGGGGAATCTTGGAGACAGCATTCAGGGTATGACTGGTAAAAATCCACAGCAGAGCATCCTCTTCCCAAATAAAATTCTCTCTCTCATGAGACTGTACTGTCTAACTGCTTGTGTGCAGTTTATATGGTATCTGTATGCAATAGTGGCATACAGATTCCAAGGGCCCAGGTGGTCCTTTAGGAGCTGGCTAGGGACTGAAAGGAGTTTCCTAGGACTAGATAACTGTTTTTATCAAAATACATCTCTTTCTGGGAGGATAGCCAGTCCTCCCAGCTAGACTGCACATTTCAACAATTTATTTCCAAGGTTACGTACTGGCCACCTCAGATAAGCATAACAAACTCTACAGATTTATTACCAACGTCATTTAATGGCCACATCAGTTGAGCAGAGCAGACTCTGCTAATTCAGTTTTCCCTTTCATTCAGCCCTGAGAGTCTGATCTGTTCACAAGGCAGACCATGGTCAAATTCGTGGCAAACCCAAACAGACAAAGACAAAGGAATTCAGGGTAAAGACACACCATTCACATGGTCTGGGCATCAGTTGGCAGCACAGCAGTAGTGAGCAGATTCACCCACAGCAACAGCATATATTAGTAAAAAGTCCATTCTGTCTGGGGCAAGAAAAGAAATGTCACCCAGCCAGTACAGCATTCTTAGAAAATTCCCCAGCCAGTACAGTATATTCTTATACTCTCTATCCTGGTCTGAGATGCAAACACAAAAAGACAACAGCAGGAGAACAAGCAACAGAGAGGAATTAAAGATGCTATTATATTGGTTAATGTTATTAATACCAAACACCAAGTACCAGTGAGAGAGGTCCAGTGTGACTGCGAAGGGCCTTGGGAAAGGGTGGCATGACTTTACCTCCTCATCTGTTTTTTGTAAAGCATTCTCAACAGAATCTTGATTGTCAGGGATATGTATATACAGCCCTGTACATGTATAGCAGCACAAGTTCTTTTTTGAACAGTTGTTAGAATTAGCCAAGTTCAGTTCTGTTCAGTGGTTGGTGCTGTTTTCCACAGGAGTCCTTCCGCAGCGTCAGTTGGGAATTCAGCACACATCCAGCAGGGAGAGACGTTATGTGCTCGGGCACAGGTATGAGTCCATGATGTCAGACTATTCATCATTCTTCTGGCAATCATTCAGTTGAAGATGATGAACATTATAACATACTGTGCACAGTTTAGGCACTTAAATGTCCAGATTTCCGATGTACCCACTGTGTAAGAACAGAATCTTCTTCTTCAGTAAAGATATTCACAAAAATTTTTGCCAAGGCATCTGTGGTAGCATTATACTCAAGTTCAGGTGAATTTAGGGTCGACTGGGCATATACCTGAAAAACAGATACATTAGGACATGGAGCAATTGCCCATATTTCTTTTTCCATAATGTTTTCCTCACAATTTCTTTCCATGTATTTCTCAATTATTCTGTTTCCAGAAAGGCATTTGAATAGTTAATACATTAGTCATTTATGAATCAGTAAATACAATGTGATGATTTATTTTTCTTACACAGCTAAGGACATGATATCATCAACAAAAAGTACAAGAAGTTATTCTGATAAAACGCAGGCTCTTTTGCTTTTCAAACTGATTATTTCAAAAGGACTCATAACTTTTCACTAAAACAGGCCAGCAGTCTAAGAAAATTTCTTACTTTAACAGACAGGGAAAACTAAATTTTAGTTTTGCATCAGTATATTATTTGATGCTAAAACTTTCAAAAATTGTAATAGACCCATTAAATCGTTTTTAAATTTTGATCATAATTTCCATTTTTTTACAAACCTTCAGCAACTTACTATGTCTATTCAGGTTTTATTTTACATTTTCCTCATTCTGTAACAGCCATTTATTTGATTTCAGGACAAAACAATCTTCTCTTTTCCTTTTAATAAAAACACATTTTTATATCATTCATATTTAAGTTACTAAAATGATTTTGGAAACTGTCTTCAAACAAACATCTCACCATATATAATTACAATCAAAATTAAACTTACCAGAATAGTGTGGAATGCTTAAAACATTTCAGTCAATGCATTTTTGAAAAGTAGTCTTGCAATTTCTTACAAGAATTTTCACTTTTTCAAAGTTTTTTTAATCATATATCTTTTATAAAAGAATCTAATTACAAGATGCTATTGAAATTCAAAGTTTCATGCTTAGGCTATTTTTCACTGATGTCCAATGTATACAATAGAAAGTTAGCAGATTTTTCAACTTAAAAGGAAAGAAAAACTGTGAGGATAAAACTTGCAAGCAAGGAGTGCCTCGATGTTAAACAGTTTCCCCAATTCAAAAAATATGAATTATAAAACCAAAGGGGAGCTACAAATTTGGGGTCACAGATACTGGAATTTGGCCTAATCCCTTTGTCTGAAAGAAAGGGGCTAAACTAGGGGACAGAGGTGCTGAAGGAGCTGGACACGGGTCCTCTGCTTTGCCAGGAGTAGGAGCATTATTCGTATTCACTTTACAATTATAACTGGGTTTACATTTTTCTTCATACATTCTCCTTATCTCATTATTTGGCAAACTGTTAATACTTTCTTGGTTGACCCCAGTTTCCCTCAGGGCTTGGAACATGCCTCTGCAGGAAAAATTATCACTCTTATTGAGGAACCAACTCCGTGATGTTTTTTGGTCTCTCCTTTCCTTGTATTCCAGTCTCCCATGTACCCCAGCTCTGCCACTTTAACCAGTACCCCATTAAGTGGATTGCCCTTTTCTCCTGTAAATAAAGTCACTACTAAATGTTTACATGCAGGGGGTGCCATCTTAACAATGACATTCTCTGTGAAGCATTGACAGGGAGGACATGGTATGTGTTGGCTTCTCCAAACATAATTGCTAACTTCATAGTTTCCTTTTTCAATCTCTGCATTGCATCTTGCAAAGTGTACTAGGGTCAATAACGTCATGGCCACATGATGTCAACAGGGTATTGTTTATTACACCCTTCTACAGCCAATGCCAGTAGGTCAGAACTTTCTCCTGTCTGCTGACTAAACTCCTGAAAAGCAGTGTGTTTGAAGAAATTGGTGCTAATTCCTACAAATTTCATGCAATTGGCATAGTCCAGCACCATTCCTCCAGCCCCTGCATCAGCAATTCTGACCATCTAGGCAATTAATGACTCACCAGTTTTCTGAGTAAAATGGCTAAGAATGTCAGTTATTTCTTGTTGAGTAAAATCTTTTATAGTGGTTTTGAAAATAACTTCATTGCCCTTTTCCTTTTCTTTTTGACTTTGTATTGGGCAAGCTCCTATTTCTGGGGGATAATATTCTTTTCTTCCCAATAAGCCTTCTCATTCAAAACATGCCAATCTTTTTTCTCATCATCTGTCTCATCCCACACATTACCACTTATCAGGTTCTCAGGCAGCAGCAGCACTTGTTATTACAGTATGTGTTTTCTTTTCGTTTATTTTACCTCATCTCTTTTCATATCTATATTGGGCCACACAGACTGTGGGTTTTTCAGCTACTGACCGATAATTACAAACTTGATTTTCCGAAATAAAATTTTGATTCTGCAGCATGGATAGTCTTCCCTCCAGCTCTACCATTTCCTCTTCACAATTAATCTTTTCAGAAATTGCTTGGTCTGTCTGTTCACACATTTTTCTATATAATGTTAACAAAGTCTGTCCTCTTTGACACAGTCTAATTACTTCCCCCTCCTTTTCTAATGGGATGTTTTCTAAACAGAGAGTAACTTGACTAGCTCTCCCTGTTAATTCTATTCCCCCATTTTCACAGGGTCCCATGCATTTTGCCCATCCTTTGCAAGTGAGAAGTAAAGGTAAATCATCTCATCCTGGGATTTCTTGGTCTTTACTTTGAGCTTAGAGGACTTTTTCAAAAATGACATCATTTCTTAGTTGATGTCCAAAGCTTATGATCCACTATTAATCTCTTAGTGCTATTTGGATGGGGATCATGATCTCTCCCAATTCCTGAACAGGCTTCTCACTATGTAACAATGAATGCACAGCCAAAAAAGATAAAGGGGATGGCACCTTTTGATTTTTACAGAGTTTTCAGCCTTCACAGATCTCAAGAAAGTCTTGAAAAAGGGTTACTGAATTACAAATTCCCAAATGCCTTATAAAACATTCAAATCTGAAACAACATTCTGCATACAAAAAGGACAAGAAACTGACAACTTTAAATCTCTCCAAAATGGTCTTTACAAAGCATTACAATATTCAGAAGAACACAGTCCATATTTTCTGCACAGATTTTCTAAAGCTTAGCTGATTGACCTTCGCCACTATGAAGCAGTACTGAAAAGCGAATCCTGCCGATGAAGCCAATTTTGTTGCATAAAAGGCAATAGGATATTTGTGGCCACATAATTTATAGGTTCAGATTCGCAGACAACACAGACTTCAGTGATATAAAAACAGAATTTATTAGGAAAGTAATTAAAAGATGGTTAGAAATGAGATATAGTTACATCACCAGATGGGACAGCATCAACACTTGAAGAGGAGTGCTAGGGAATCTTGGACACAGCATTCAGGGTCTGACTGGTAAAAATCCACAGCAGAGCATCCTCTTCCCAGATAAGATTCCTTCTCTCTCTCTCTCTCTCTCTCTCTCTCTCATGAGATTCTCCTGTCTAACAGCTTGCATGCAGTTTATATAGTATCTGTATGCAATAGTGACCAGATTCCAATTAGCGTACGTGACCGTTCCCAGATGGTCCTCTGGGAGCTGGCTAGGGACTGAGAGGAGTTTCCTAGGACTAAATCACTCTTTTTATCAAAATACATCTCTTTCTGGGAGGATAGCCAGTCCTCCCAGCTAGACTGCACATTTCAACGATTTATTTCCAAGGTCATGTACTGGCCACCTTAGTTAAGCATAGCATACTTTACAATAATTTATTATCCAGGTGTATCACTTTAGGTTGCTTGTGGCAAACACTTCCTGAGAAATGACCTGGTAAAAGAGGAGCTGGAGTCTTACGCTCTTAAAATGCCCAGAAAAACTTGCAGGAATGCTCAAGTCTTTCTTTCCATTGTGGATTGCCTCCCCTATAAAATGAGATTAAAATAAAGATTTTTTTTTTTTTTAGGAAACAAAAGCTTACAGAATTCAGTGGCAGGATACTTGCATTAACATATATATTATAGGAACTTCTTTAAGCAGAATGAAGCTATTGCCTGGTAGAACTGTATCTACACACAATAAAAGCACCAGAAATATAAATAAAAATAAATATGAAAGACAATTTTTAAAAAATAATTAAAAGATAACTGACTCTTTAAAGCAAAATAGCAGTGATATGTTACTGGGTTTATGGCATATGTAGAAAAAAACTGTGAGACTATAATAGCATACAGAAGCAGAGGGCGGGGATGGTAGTCCACTGTTGTATACAGAAAGCATCCTAACACTGCATGCAAAAATGGCAGAATATTTTAAGGCAGACTTCAATAGTTAGAAATGTATAATTAAAATGATAGAGCAATCAGTGAATAAACAAGTAGATAGATAGATTAGATAGATAGATTAGAGAGAGAGAGAAGTAGATAGATAGATAGATAGATAGATAGATAGATAGATAGATAGATAGATAGA
>PVIY010041507.1:0-21587 GCA_004026745.1 Myrmecophaga tridactyla
ATATTTTTGGAGCTTTAAAAATGTATATAGTGGAACTTCCAATTCTCTAGGTCTCTAAATCTTTGCTATTTTACATCTTCATGTTTCCCTAGTGTGTTTTAAAGAGATTTCCTCAATGAAATATTTCAATCTGCATCCAGATCATTTCACTTATTTCCTAACCAATGTTTCTTTCATCTACTTCATTTTGTACTTTAATAAAGATAGCTTTAATTCTCAAGATTTCCACTTATTTTTCATATGCACATGTCTCATAACTTGCTAGTTATAAGGATGCTATTTCCTCTTTTGTGTGTTTGATAATTGTTTTCATATAACTCTACTGGCTTTTTTTTTTTTGAGGATTGAATTTTCACATTTCTTGAAAGTAGACTTTCAAGGAATGGGATTTTTTATATGTTTAAATTTTTTTTTAAAATGTAGGTTTGTTTTGGGATTGCCTGCACCAACCTTTCAGAACAGCTTTCCAGAGTCATAACAAATACTATCCACTCAATCTCTGCAATTTCACTCCATTATATCTATTTCTTGTTATTTCTGTTGCCATTACCTTCTCTGTGTCACCATTATCTGTCACATGAATCAATGAAGCAGCCTTCTCATTTGTCTTCCTGCTTCTCTTCTTTTGTCCCAAAATATATTATGTAAATTTTCTAATTTATTTTAAAACCTAAAATATGAGTCAGAGTGGCCTTTATATGACATGTGTCAAATTGAGTCACTTTTTAAAAACATAAACTTTCAATAGCCTCCCATTGGGCCAAGATTAAAATTCAAGTGGCTTACTATAGTCTAAAAGTTCTATCATGATCTGCAGCCTGAATAATCTTAAACTTCATGAAGCCTAACTCCTAAGGCTATCTAAAATTACTTCACAACCCCTCCTTATGCTTCTTGCCTATAGCACAATTAAATTATATTTATATATTTTAGTCCACTTATCACCATTGCCCCAAAGTTCATCAAGTGTCCGGTATATGATATGTCCTTATAAATATTATGTCTATAATTAGTTATCTACGGTACTGAAATGATTTTAAAAAATGCTGGTAGAGCCATACAACTGACCTGAGCTTTAGTCACAAAATTTCCAACATAAGCCTACTGGACTTAGGTTTCCACATGTAGATTTTTTATGTAAGTCACCTTTCGAGGGAATATGGAATGGGAGAGGAGGCTATATAAACTTATATGGTATTGGTAGTGAAAAGACTTATATTTTAGAAACAAGCTTTGAAGAATCTATTTCCAAATAGTGGCTTATATGCAAATTAAAAATGCACTTCAAAGGAATCATTGCATTGCAACTATATTTTGCCTTAGTATTTATAAAGGGTACTCTTCATCCAGCCATAGCTATCTTATCATTAGTTCCTGTGTCCTAAGCTGATGACTAGTCATCTTTCTTTAACCTCCATCTGTCCTTGAAAATATACATATCCATCAGAATTTCCATACTTTTACTTAACCCCACTTGTTTCTTGGTATCTTAAAACATTTTTAGAAAACAACACTTGCACACATTATCTCTTCAGAGGAGTCTTCCATGGCCTATATTTACTGCCCTCCTAACTTTATTAGTTAACTCAGGCTCTGGCTCTTCTTTTGCACAACTCTTAAACTGTTTGCAACTCAGTATCCATTTGCTTCTTTCCTAGGTTTTTGCTGCCTCTCTACTGGATTAAAAATTCCACAGAATAGGGACTCTGTTCTCTCATCGGGGCATATCTCAGGACTTATTATGTTTTCAAATACAATAAAATTCCAATACAAGAATAAATAAAAATCAAATATGGTAACTTCTTTGAGGTTCAGAATAGAGAAATAATTGAAAAAGTTCAAATCACATGCTTAGGGAATAATCTGGTAGGCTGATTGATATCCTTGCAAATGAGATCTGGCTCTATCTTCCAATCTACTAGAGAGTTAGTTTATAGCCATAGGTTAGATAGAGTAATAGCAATATATATATATACCTATTATATATACCTATTGCTATAGTATAGCAATAATATAACTTAGCATGGCTAAGGTAATTCATTCACAGAGGTGAAGATAACACCTTAAGAGATAGTGAGCAAAAGATAGAAAAAGCCAAGTTCCCTGAACATTGTGGTTAGGCAGAGTTACCTACTGATATGGGAAGCCAGCTAAATGCCAGGTGATTATGTCAGAGAAAAATAAACTGCCATCTTGTTGTATAAAAAAGATTTAAAAGAAGGAAGAAGTTAAAATCAGCATTAGTTTAGAGCATAAAGGCAAGGCAACATTTTGTTGACAGAATTTTTTAGTTATTTGTTCTCTTGGCTACCAAAATTAGAGTCAACTTAAACTATCAGCAAACAAACAGAGATTTTTTTATAAACGAGTATTATATAAGGCTCTTCCATTCTCTTGGACTCCACATCCATGTAGTCAGTTGTGTCTCAGACATCTTAACTCAATGTCTCAAAGAATCCTTAAATCTAATGTATCTGTCTTTTCCCAAAAACCAGTATTTCTTCAGAACTACATCTTATAACATAGAGCTTATATTACCACAGTACTACTTATGCAAGTTTGAAGCTATTATGTACCGCAGAAAATCCATGCCCTTTAATCCTCATTCAGTATTGCTGAGTGGAATCTTTCTTATTGTTTCCATAGAGATGTGACCATCGAGGGTGGTAACTTTTGATTAGATGGTTTTCATGGAGATGGGTCTCCAACTAACTATTCAAGGTTGGGTTGCTTACTGGAGCCCTTTAAGACAGAACCATTTTGGAAAAAGCTTCAGAGCCCACATAGCCACAGACCCTTAGAGATGTACAAAGAAAACACCCCTGGAGAAGCTGTTGAAGAAATCCAGAAAGAAAACTAATGGATATCACCATGTGCCTTTCCAGCTGAGAAAAAAAAAACAAAAAAAAACAAAGAACATCACTGGTCTTCTTGAGTCGAAGTATCTTTCCCTTGGTGCCTTAGTTTGGACGTTTGCATAGACTTGCCTTAATTTAGACACTTTCATGACCTTAGAACTGCAAACTTGCAACTTAATAAATTCTCTTTTGAAAAAGCCATTCTGTTTCTAGTGTATCTCATTCCAGCAGCTTACAAACTAAAATACGACTAGTCATCTTTGATCCCTGCCTCTTCTTCATCACACCACTATATCACTAAATTTTATTCTTCTATATCTGAAATACTTTGATAAGTAATCCACTTCTCACCACCACTGTCAATATTAATGTCTGAGCTGCCATCCTTTCTCCATCAGATAAATGCATTCATCTCTAAGTGGCTTTTCTACATTCTCATTTGTCCTTTTGTCCCATCCCCAAACTATTCTCAACTCTGCAGCCAGAGTGATGTTTTAAAAATTCTAATGAATAATGATAGCCTCTTCTTAAAAACTCATAAAAGGCTTCACACTGGCTTGAGGGAAAAATATTAAATCCATGTCTTCTCAGTCACAAGGCCTTTCACAATCTCAACAAAATCTTTTACCCACTTCCTTTCTTAAAGAAGTTGTGATATTACAGAGAAACCATGACTAAACCACAGGATCCCCATATACCACCCCACCAAAAACACCTTGCGTTGGTGTGGAATATATATTACAACTGATGATAGCAATTTTATAATTGTATTATTAATTAAATGCATGGTTTAACTTAGGGTTCACTGTGCAGTGTAGTTCTATGGATTTTGAAATTTTTCATTCTGTTATCATATATACAATCTAACATTTTCCCTTTTAATCATATTCAGAATCATATATATATCTCAGTCCTGCTAATCATATTCACAGTGCTGTGCTACCACCATCATCAATGTCTTTTTAATCTCATTTCTTCTCCCTTCTCTCTTACATGTCCACTACTCATACCCAACTTTCTTGAACTTCCTCAAATGTCCACTGCCTTCCCTTTTCCTTCAGAACTTCATCCATTTCCCCCTTTTGAAACTGTACTCTGGGAATTCTCTCTCACTCATATTGTATGACCTCCAAAGCTAGTCTAAGTATAAACTTTCACAGAATATTGATTTCTGTTACAGGAGAGTCTTCAGGATTATAACTACATTTTTAACACCTATAAAACCCCCAAAATGCTAACTTCTCTAAGAACAAGGACCTGTTTCTTTTTTTATGTCTAATGCACTATGCATAAAATTGAGGATTTCCTGGCATCTCGATGTTTGAAATGAAGTTGTTGGATGAATAAACGGATAACTGAACATATTCTAAATAATTATTTGTTTCAGAAAATTGTTTATGCCTGTCTAAAATCAGACAAGTGCATAAATTCTTTAGAAGTCTAGAAAACAGAGGCACACCATGGAAAAGAGTTTCAAAAAAAAGTCTGAATGTGTATCTTTGGAAGAGAACCAAACTACTTGCTCCTTAAACATTTGTATACATCAAAAAAGTGGGAAATGTCAAAGAAAATACCCAAAGTCATATTTTTGCAGATGAGGAAGCCCTATGTATTTGAAACAGAGAAGTCTACAATTTAGAGATTCAAATTTGAAAGAATAGGAAGAATAAAAGAATTCTGTGCAATTATTTTTGATTAGTTGTATTAGCTAGGGTTCTCTAGAGTAACAGAACCAAGAGGAGAGATCTGTAAATATGAGATTTGCAAAAGTATCTCACACTACCATGAGCATATAAGAGTCCAAGATCTGTAGGGCAGACCATGAGCTGGCATCTCCAGTGAAGGAGCTGGATGAGAGGGAATATGGTAAAACCAGAGAATTCCATGAGCATGTGCACATTCCTGTACTTCATTTGCTGTGAAGTAGGTTCCTTAATCAGAAGCAATGCTGTGTTGAATACCATGATAGTGGATAGGCATTCCATAAGTCCACAGGTGGTAATTTTGGCAGAAGCATTGAGTGCAAGGAAAGCAAACCCATATCCAGACTAAGGGTCCATTCCAGTTAGAACAAATTGTTGCCCCTTCCATGATGGAAGTGGTCCAATGTAATCAACCTAACATCATGTAATTGGTTGATCACCTCAGTGAATGATTGAATAATGCCATACTGGGGCTGAGTGTGGGTCTCTGAAATTATTCTCAGAAATGCATTCACATGGAATGCAAATATCTTCATGTTTTTTTTTGCCCACTCAGAAAGTTCTATCCACATACCTCTTTCCCAGACCTCTTTGTCATCAATCTTCCAATCAGAACCTTCCAAGTCCCTGACCATTCAGGCAAACCATTAGCAACAGACCATGAGTTAGTATACAGATGCACCTCATCTCTGGCCAGTTCTCCTTCAGAGAAAAATGAACAACCAGGTTCACTGCTTAAAGTTCTGCCTACTGGGAGGATTTCCCCTCACCACTGTCCTTCAGGGATATCCTGAAAAGGGACTGCAGTGCTCCAGCTGTCCACTTTTGGGTGGTAGATGCATATTGTGCATAATCATCTATAAATCAGCCTGGAGTTTTTTCTTCTTCAGGAAACTGACTTTAAGGAACTCCTCAAGAAGCCAAAGCTTTGGTCTGGAAAGTGAAGGTAATGAGGCAAGAGTGCAGACCATCGACATTTGGGCCACCTCCTCATGTAACTTACTTGTGCTTCAGGACCTGCTCTGGCCCTATTCCAAACATACCATTTCCACTTTATGATGGAATGCTGCTGTGCATGTCCCATTTTATGGCTTGGTCAGTCAGACAACACCCAGCTCATGACAGGCAGCTCAGGTCTCATGGTACCTTGGTGGCTGATGGTTGATCACTCAGTCTCTACTAAGGACAAGTAGCAGGCCAAAGGTTGTTTCTCAAAAGGAGAGTAGTTATTTGCAGTGGATGGTAAGGCTTTGCTTCAAAGTCTTAGGGGTTTGCATCATTATTCCCTCATAGGGGCCTGCCGAAGGCATCAGATAGTATCTCTATTTGCCACTGACACTTTCAGCACCATTGGTTCTGCTGGATCACATGGTCCAAGTGACAGAGCTTCTTGTACAGCAGCCTGGACCTGTGGCAGAGCCTCCTCTGTTCATGTCCCCACTCAAAACTAGCTGCTTTTCTGATCACTTGATAAATGGGCAGGAGTAGCACACCTAAATGAAGAATATGTTGTTACCAAAATCCAAAGAGACCAACTAGGCATTGTGCATCTTTTTTGAGCAACTTACACTTCACCTTAGAAGGGATATCTCAACATGCCCCATACCACTGGACACATAGAAATTTCACTGAGGTGGAAGTCCCCTGTATTTTTGTTGGATTTATCTCCTAACCTCTGACACACAAATGCCTTACCAATCAGTCTAAAGTAGTTGCTACTTATGACTCACTAAGTCCAATCAACAGATAGCATCAATATAATGGATCAGTGTGATGTCTTGTGAAAGGGAAAAATGATCAAGGTCCCTGTGGACAAGATTATGCCATAGGGCTGGAGAGTTGACATACCCATGAGGCAGAACAATTGAAAGTATATTGCTGACCTTACCAACTGAAAGCAAACTGTTTTTGATGGTCCTTACTAACTGTTATTGAGAAAAAACCATTTGTCAGATCAATACCTGCATGCCAGGTACCAGGCAATGTGTTGATTTGTTCAAGCAACACCACATCCAGAACAGCAGCTGCAACTGGAGTCAGCACCTGGTTGAGTTTATGACAATCCACTGTCATCCTCCATGACCCATCCATCTGTTTTCTGCACAGGCCAAATAGGAGAGTTGAATGGGGATATGGTGAAACTCACCACCCCTGCATACTTCAAGTTTTTAAGAATGTCTGTAATCTTGCCAGGAATACAGTATTTCTTCTCATTTACTATTTTGCTAGGTAGGGGCAATTCTAGTGGCTTAACACTTGGCTTTTCCTACCATAATAGCACTTACTCCAAGAGTCAGAGAGCCAATAGAACCAATGTGAGGATTCTGCCAGTTGCTAGGTATGTCTTTTCCAATAATGCATTCTGGAACTGGGAAAATAACTAGAGAATGAGTCTAGGGACCCAATGGACCCACTGTAAGACATACCTGAGATAAAACGCCCTTAATCGCTTGACCTCCATAAGCCCCCACTTAGACTGGTGGACCAGAGTGACGTTTTGGGTTCCCTGGAATTAATGTCACTTCTGATCCAGAGTCTAGCAATTCTCAAAATATCTGATCATTTCTTTTTCCCCAATGCATAGTTACCCTAATAAAAGGCCATAGATCTCCTTGGGGAAGACTTGAAAGAAGATTAACTATATCAATTTGTGGCAATGTAACAGGGTCCATCCTAAAAGGAACCTGGCCTTCCCCTCATTCAAGGGGCTCTGGGTCTGTAAACTGTCTCAAGTCTGGAAATTGATTAAGGGGCTGCGGATTTCTGCTTTTGCAATTCAAGTTAGATTTCTGTTCACTTGACCTAGAACTCCTTTGCTTATACAACTCAAACAAGAATGTAGTAAGCTGCCCACCTATTATACTTCTAGGTACCCCATGATTCTAGCCAATGCCACAAGTCTCTGTGAGTCAGATTATTTTGACACCTTCTTTGAGTCTTTTGTCCAGTATGATAGTCATGCTCACCTTGTCTTTGGTGATTAAGTGCTGCCACCTGGCTTCTGCCAATTTGGGGTTCGATCATCCCCATTGCATTTAAGGGTGTAATGTCAGGCCTTCTGTGATAAATCCACTCTAATATTCCAATCACTCTAAGCCTTGGGATCTCCTCACCTTCATCATACTAGGGAAAAATACTGACTGTATAGATTGGGTGTGGAGGTGGGGGAGAGATGATTACGGGAATCAGGTAGTGAATCAGAATCTATACTTCCTTATAGTCACTGTTAAAGTATTTCTTTCCACTGTATTCTCAGTATAATGGAAAATAATTGAACAGTTGAATCTGAGAAGGGAAGGAAGATTTTTATCTCTGAAACTCCTTATGAGTGAAGTACTGACACTTCAACCTCAGGTAATGTCCATAACCTTTTGATCCATGGTTTAGCCAACTACCCAAACAAACTGTTAATGTCTTTCTGACCCCTCAAGCTTTAACACTGCATGCAGAATCTTTGCTTAGTGGGCCCATATCAATAAATTCAGCCTGATCCAGCTTTATATTCCTTCCACTATTATCCCACACCCTTAGAATCCATTGCCACACATATTCCCCTGAATTCTGTCTATATAAATTGGAAAACTCATGCAGTTCTTTTGAAGTATATTGTACCTTCTCATGGAGACACTTTGTACCTCACCTTTTTGGGCCTGTTGGAAATTTAGTCTAGTTTTAGGTCTGGAAGAAAAGAGGGGTGGTGGGAGTGGGTTATGAAAAGAATTAGAAGTGTCTTCCAGGCTAATTATCTAAGTATTCCTTTGCAGTTTTATTTGGTGAATCAGAATTAATCATTTCAGGTAGAGGACAAAGTCTGTTTACACACAGGAGGTAGTTGCCTGTCTCATAGGCACTGAAGGGTTAGTATCTTCAGGTGGTCGGTTGGGAAGCTCTTTCCTCAGGGCAGACTGGAAGTGGGGTGGATATTTCCTCAGGGCAGACCATTCCAGGGTTATCTAGAAAAGACACAGCACAATCTAGGGTCTCCATAGCCATCATTATCAATCTATATTTCACCGTCCCATTTTTCAGGATCCTACTCCGTTCCAATCAATGCCTTCACTTTAATGGCAGACATCCTGCAAGGTTGAGGTTATAGTTCACATTTTAAAGCTGTAACTCTAACAATGAGACTCTGAATCTGAGTCTTATTTTCAGACATCTCAAGTCTGTAGCTATAGGAAGTAAGATTTTCCTTCAGGGCACTCATAGAAATATTTACATCTTTCATATGGTGCTTAAGCTTCTCATTTGAAGCTTTCAGCTCATCCCTTTCCCTCATCACTGTATCCAGCATATCCAACCACAACCAGCCAACATTATTATACTTCTTAATCCCACAAAACTCCATAAATGTGTGAAAAACACTCACCCAGAACCTTGCCTCATATAAGAGTGCAATTAGCAGAATCTAATGGCAATATTTTGACTATATCTTTTGCTAACTCACCCCATGGACTATCAGTGCCATCCTGATTATGGGAAACAGAGGGATTAGTGCCTCTGAGTCTAGTCAGAGTAGAATACTAACTATAAAAAAGCATTGTTAAGATTTTATTTCTCAAGATCAACCCCACTGTCAGTACCAAGCTGTAATTGCTAGGATTCTCTGGAGGAACACAACCAGCAGGAGATATCTTTAAATATGAGATTTATAAAAGTGTCTCACATATCTGTGGGGATGTAAGAGTCCAAGACCTGGAGGGCAGACTTTGAGCTGGCAGCTCCAATGAAGGTCCTTAACAAACTCTGAGGAGAGGCTGGCTGGCTGAAGCTGAAAAGAGGCATTGTCTCTTCTGAATTCTCCTTAAAAACCTTCTGGTGATTATGTTACACGTCACTCATTGAAGAAGACACTCCCCTTAGCTGATTGCAGTTGTAATCAGCCTTGGATGCAGCCAATGTGCTCATGATTTAAGTCCATGAAATGTCCACACAGTGGCTTGACCAGACAACTGGGCAGTATCACCTGGCCCAGTTGACACATGAACCTGACCATCATACTAGTGTAGTATGGGTCAACCAGTTTAGATATAAAGCCTGAGGAAAAGAGTAGAAAATAACAGGATGCTAACAATAACACAGCATGTTATAGTAGACAAGGAATGGGGTTTATTTTCAAATTCTATTCAGAGTTTTCCCATTTACTATACGACAAGTTATAGAATCATTGTTATATTGAAATTTTTCTCATCTATTAAATTGAGATAATGATATGTACAGCTAAAGTTATTTTGAAGATGCAATGAGTTCATCTATATGTGCTGTTAGTGCATAGTATATGCTCAGTAATTGTAGATCCCTCCTCTTTCTTTTCCTGACTGAGAATTTCACTAATAGTGTGGAAGAACTGCTGTTTAACTTTGAATGCACCTTTAATAATAAATCTACACTATTTTTTTTTAATATCCCTGGTTAATTTTTATATCGTTAATTACATGCTCTCAGTTCATCTCTGTTCAACTAATTGTTTTGACATTTTAAAGTGCATTAATAGAATATCTTTGTTTATCTAAACAGATAATGCAAACCACCATTTGTGCTCATTCTAAATGAAATGGCCTATATTTGGGGCTTGTTCTTGCTATATGTTTTGAGATATCAAAGAATAAGAGGCCCTTCAATTGCAAAAAGCTATGATGGCATCTTAACCAAAACAACTTTCCCTTTGATTAAGTGAATGTGTCATATAGCATATATTTTTCTAAATTGCCATACTTTGTAACAAGTTTATCTTTCAAATAGTGTTTACATTAAATCAATTGCATTCTGCAAAACATAAAATGTTCTATGCTGCTGATCATTATTCTTGAAAAGAGGAAAATTTCTCTCTTAGAAACGCAGGTCAAGTATAACTGAAATGACTCATAAATAACAGGAGTCCTTTCACTTAGAATTGCCAGAGATAAGTAATATTCACAAGCTATTTCTGATGTAAAATAAATAAATTAAAAGAAACTTTTTAAAAATAAATTATCTGGCTGGATTTATAATGAGATAAGCTCCATTTATTTCACGAGAAATTGATTTTGGAAGAAGAATAAAAGAAGGATATAGTCTAGAATTATTTGACACTTCAGTGGTCACAGAAATGTGATAGTTCTGATTGAAACAGTTATTAAAATTATAAAGCAGCATTAAAATAAAGATACTTTTGCTGAAAGATTCTATTATATAAAAGGCCATTTATTTCTTTGCTCAATGTAAGCAAAACTCTACCTTCATTTTAAGAGGCAGGTATGTTAGGGAAATAAGACAACTGTATCTTATAACTTACTTCCAAAGACAGTCTTGGCTTATTGCCTTTTCTCAGATAAACTGCAATAAACAATCATTGGCTTAATAATTCTGATAGAGATTCTAAACCTAGAATACAAATGAAATGTGAAAATCTGCAACCTCCTCACTGCTTATATAGTTCCAAACCCTGAGGAAGTTTTGATCCAATTACAGCAAAATTCCCAGTTTTCTAAATGGACTCAATATTTGTTCTTGTGACAGCTTTGTTTGATGAAACACAATTCATATAGGTTTGGTCTGTCTCTCTGCATCGATTTCTTTATTTGAAAAACAGCACCTAACTAAAGCCCTGTTCAACTGAGGAATTATATACTCCTTGTCTACCTGCAATGGTGTCATGAACTAATCAGTGACCCTAGATTTTTGCAATGATAAAATAAACCCCAAAGTCCTCTCTGACAGTAAAACATAGTTACAAAAGCCGAGTGGTCTTATCCGTTGTGAGAGAGAGCCTAGAGAACTTTTTGAATAGCACACAGGTCTACCAAAAGAATAATTGTAATGTAAGAATTCATGCATTCATTCAATAAATATTTATTGTGTACATACTATAAATTTCACACTATGCTAATTGTTTAGGATAGTAAATGGAATAATACATGGTCTTGAAATTTTCTTGAAATAAAATATGAGGGATAAATGGGAAAACTGGACTCATATTAGCTACTAAGTATTAATGAATAGCAAGATATGTTCCCTGAAGTAATAACTCCTAAAAACACAGAGAGGAGAGCCTGAAGCCTTGTACACTACCAGCCATACTTACACAAGATTCCTTTCTATATAAGGAAAAAATCCATCTTTTAAAGATTAAATTGAAGAAAAAAATCATAGTAAAATAAAAAATGCACCACATTGGGAAAGAAAAGAATGCAGCAGATGCTGTTGTCCCCAGGGAAAACCTGCTCAATAATACATCTTTCCCTGCATTCTTTCCCTTTCTTAGCTCACTTCTCACCCCCCTACTGATACCCGCTAGGATCTCATCCCAAGTAAATGACTGGTTTTCAGTTCTTTGTTTGGGAAATCCCAACCTAAGACAAATGCAGTGACGAAAAAATTTCACCACTCAATATAAATAGGATGAATTCATTCGGTCAGAATAACTTGGGATCAGATAGGACAAAATATTTTTTGCCACAGTCTTTCTTAATAATCAGAGACATTTGCCATCATTACAATTGTAAAGTTGTATTGTGAATAGCAGAGGTTTTAAAATCCTTCCATGCTTCCTCCTTCGTGCCCTAATTCTGTGTCACTCTCTTCCATGTTGACCTGAGCCTTTTTCTCCCTTAGGATTTTCATTCAGAGGAAATGGCCCATCCTAGCCTGAGAAAATTCAAAGGCTCGCCTGGCCTCTCTCATTTCCCATCTCTTGTTTCCCTTTTCCTACCCTGGGTAATTGTTGGAGGGAAAAAGATGTTCTGGGGTTAGCTAAGTTTAGGAGAAGCTCCACACTTCTTAGACTTTTACCAGTGATGAAAAAGATAGAAAGTTAGTGTTGAAAGAGCTCTCAAGAAAGAGATAATAAAATATGCCCCATCTTGGTTGTCTGGTAGGACACTGTAGCATCTCTATCACTGTCACGCATGACATTTCTACTTCAATGCTTCATAGTTGTTTAAACTTATAGTCATACTTTAAGTGATTTTTATGACAATGTGAACTTGAAGACACTGTCTCTGACAAATAGCAGCATTAGTCAACACCTTTCTCTGTCATAAGACAAGTGTTCTCATCATTTATATCAGACATTTCAGTCCAAGGAAATTTGGTATAGCTTCTGAATAGAGAGATTTAGGTGAAGAATTTCTATTTGAAGGCTATTTCTATGAATCCATGACATAAAATATGACACTTCGCTAGAGGCATTGAATATTTTATTGATAGGACTTCATTTTTTAATCCCCTATAGTTAAGCAATATGGTTTCTTTAAGAATGATCTACACTGATTTATTAAGAAGAAGAATGCAATAATAAAAGGCTCCTGAAAGTTTTAAAGCAATGTAATTAATAAAAACCAATAACATAATTTGAATATCCAAAAAGTAAACATGAGGGTCCTGTTACACTGCCTGTTTCATTCAATGCAAAGTATGAATATTATCAATTATGAAGCATAAATTAAGACCAAAAAATGTATATTATACTTTTAACAGATACTTGTTAGTTTTCACAAGAATAATTTCACAAAAAATATGGATTTTCTTATTGTTGACAACAGAAAAGTAAATCTGATTTTAAAAAGTATATAAAAACGTCGGTGATTGTGATGGTTTGAAGTTGTATGGACCCCAGAAAGGTATGTTCTTAAGGCTAATCCATTTCTGTGGGTGTAAACCTATTATAAGTAGGACCTTTTGATTAGGTTACTTCAGTTAATGCATGGCCCAGGGTTGGTTTTAATCCTCTTACTGGGGTCTTTCATAAGAGGATGAAATTCAGACAAAGAGAGAAAAATCCACAAAATGCAGAAACTGAAAGCAATGAAATCTGGAAAAGAAGAGAGAGACCAGCAGATGCCACCATGCACCTTGCCATATGACAGAGAAGTCCAGGATTGCCAGTAGCCTGTCTTTAGGGACAAAGCATTGCCTGATGATGCCTTGATTTTTGGACATGTTCACGGCTTCAGAACTGTAAGCTTGTAAGCTAATAAATCCCCATTGTAAAAGCCAACCATTTCTGGTATATTGATTTCGGCAATCTGGCAGACTAAAACAGTAATGAAATATGATTTAAGGTATTAGAAACTCTCCAGTATGATAAATTACATTTTAATGAGAGACGTCATATGAGAGAAACATGTTGATAATTATTTCTGATCATATGCTACCCAGTTGCTAGCATCTGTGAATCTTCATTGTTGCAATAATTCAACCATCCAGGGAGATGTCAGATTTTCTTGTAAATATTTTAAAATGTATTTCAGGGTTTTGTGGCTGTTGTTGCAGGGTAGATTTCTTTTTTAATTGAAAAGGAGCAAATGAACCACTTGCTCCAAATTCAATATGCATTTTAGCATGATTATCTTATATTCTATTTCTAATAATTCAGTTTAAAATATTTGTTTAGTTAAAAACATGCAAGAAATTGGGCAGGTAATGGTGGCATAGTGGCAGAGATCTTGCCTGCTATCCTGGAGACCCAGGTTTGATTCTCAGTGCCTGCCCATGCCCAAAAAAAAAGTACAAAAAATCATTTTTTTCCCATAAACATTAACCAAGTAATTATAGTCATTCAAAATGATGTTTTCACTCTACCAAGGAATTTTCCATTCCCACCAAATCCCTATTATTGGAAAAACTGTATATTTTGAAGATATTGTCATTTTTACATGTCAGATGCTAGGCTCAGAATGGACTTCTTTTAGTCCATTGGCTGCATAGTTTCAGGGGCAAGTCAGGGACCTTTAAAAGTGACAACATCTTGAAAATAGAAAGAATGGTTGCACTATATTTTTCCATTTCTATTGTCTTCCCTTTCTTGTGAATTCTCACTGGATTAGATCTAAAGTTGTGACTTTGACATTCATGCTCGCAGATACCGTTACCAGTTGTGCTTTTCTCTGCCATTCTCCTTTATTGAACTTGGTCTGTTGAGTCACCTGTACCTTATCCAGCATCAAAGTTGAACGTTGACAGCTTTAAAGACCCCTGGCACACTACAAGTACAAGATTCCTTTACATTTTACCTATATTTTGATCACTCCTTTCATCTAGTCCAGTCTCTCCAAGAAACTTTTCCTTATTACTGTAGATATTTGATTTCTGCTTGGCTAAATCAGAAAGCATTAATAATTTGAGTCATACTTTTTTGCTTCTTTATATTATGAACTATTTCATAAATATGAATATATGCACATATTTGGCATATGTGCCTTTGCATGTGGTATGTGAAGTAAAATAATGATAAAAATTAAACACCTGTGAAATCAAAAAGCACATTAAGAAATGGAATATTATTAATGCCTTTAAATCCCTGTTCAGATAACACTTATCCTTAAATCTATGCTGTATATATTGTTTATTCTTTTTATAACACATATTGGCTATATCTTTCCAAGTATATTGAAACTTAGAAATTATAAAATTCTTCTTTACTCCCAGAATGCTCAATAAATAGTAAGCACTCAAAAAATGTTTGTTGATTGATTTATATGACTGAACCACCAGTTTTATAATACCTCTTGTAGGATTATTTGATTTATTGTTGCTTAATATTTCAGTTCACTTTTGTGAACTGAATAACTTCTTCCTAAGATATACCTGTGGCTACCATTGCATTAGGAAAATAAACACAGCAACTCTCAACTCTTCTGTTAAAAACTTCTCTGTACCTATTTCCAATCTCTTTCATAATGAAAGCCAGAGTCCTCACAAAAGTTTTGCCCTCCCACTTCCCATGCAGTCTCTGACCCAAGCCTGTCCTTGCCTCACTCCATTTCTGCCTCACTGGTTCCTCACTGTCCCCCAAACACACCCACCACATTCCCAGCCCTGGCCCTTTGCCTCATTGATCTCCCTGTCTGAGATACTGTTCTGCATGTCTCTCTCCCTTTTTAAATAAATATCTCCTCCTCCTCTTCCTCCTTCTTCTTCCTCTTTATCAATGAGTTTTTAATTATTCTTTACATATTTCACAGAAACAAAGAACGTAGCAAACAAATGAGGGTGCATGGACAAAAATTCCATGTTTATACATGTTGCTCTGTTTACATTTCAGATCAGTGCTCTCTGGCTCCCCTACCTCCCACCCGGAAGCACAGCAGTGGTACTTGTCTCAATGTCCCTTTACAGAAAGAGCCCTGGGATTACTTGGCACAGTCCAGGAGGCAGCAAGAATAGCAGCTTCTCTTGCAGGAAGTGCATGTGCACTCCTTGTATTTGCAGGAGACAGCACAGGGGCAGGAGTCACCAGTGGTGAAGGAGCAGATGAGACAGAAGTTGAGAAATTCCAAAGAGTATGGTTCAATACGGTCGTCCCAATCACCCTAGTTAACAGGGAAACCCACATTTAACTTTTTTTTTTTTTTTTGGTACGTTTTTACCTATGTCATTTATCTCCATCCAAGATCTAAAAATGATAAAATTTACTAATTCTTTTTTTATATCACCCCCAAAGAATGATTTATTCTGCTTTATTTACCATTCTATTTCTAAACTGAGAGAAGCACCTGGCATATATTAGCATCAAATAAATATTGTAGAATTAATTGGATAAATAACAAAATGTTGAGCAAGGCTAAGAGGGACAAGTCATTAAATTTTTTATCACATATGCTGGCAGTTAATAGAACTATGTTGCAAGGGAAAATTCATATGATTAAGGAAATTCTTAAAATAAGATCTAAAAATGATATTAATTGGTTATCCCAGAAAGGGATAATAAATAGTTAATATTTAGTTTTTGCTGTAAATACATTTTACAAGAATAGTTCTGTTTTGTATGCAAAGAAACTCATAAATATTAGACATATTTACAATTCTTGATGTGTTTCATGAACATAGTTAGTGGAGAGGCTTATTCTAAATATTGAAATACTTTTTATTTAAACAGTGAATAATGTACATTAATAAAAATGAAAGATCTCAGTTATTAAGCTTAGCTTAAGTTCTTAAAGAACTGTTTTACAACAATAAATGACTCTATAAACTGCACCTAATACGGCAATAGAAAATCTATGTGAATGAAAAAAGTAAGTAGAGGAGATGGTGTTTTCCTATAGGGCATGTTTGCTGTAGGTGGAAAGATAAGAATCAAGCAGTTTTGTGTAGTTTGATAGCGTGACAAAGAAAGATTTAGCAAATAGATTGACCAAGGGCTGAAGCCAAACGATATGTGTTCTCTAAATAGCTAGGGTACAAACTATGCCTCAGGGAGGAGCGCCGCACTTAAGGAGAAAAAGTTTGAGCAATGTCACTGAGCCAGAATTAAGAGCCTTTTCTTCCAGGGGAGGGAAAGGGATTATCAGGGATCGCTTGATTGGTACTTCATTTGAGGATGTTGTTGGAAAATTAATGTGTCTTCAAAGGAAGGGTACAATGATTAAGGTATTTATTTGTTGAATTAGAGCAATTATGTAATTAAGAAGTGTTTCATTGTTTGAAAGATAAATTATGTCTACCTGTTATTCCAGTTTAACTATTGAGATAAATAAGATGTTCTACATGGTTGTTTTTCAACTATTTTATATATAAATATAAATGTTAAACAATAAAACGTATTATGGTTGAATTATAAGAATTTTCTTATTTATTTCTATGTGTGAGGTTGTTCCAGATTCCTTTTCAGCTTCATTAAAATTAGGGAAAGAAGGAAGTAATGGACAAAGAGTCAGTAAATAAAGGAGGTTGAGAAGCAACTCCAGAAAAATACCAGATTCAGTTACTTGTATATGGAATTGCATAGGAGAAAAATTAACAGAAGTTGAGTTAGTTTTTAAGAAAATTGTATTGCCAAACATAATAAGCCTGGTGTGCAAATGATTGTTCTAATCAAGGGTGCAGGATGAATTAGGCAGCTAAAATTATGCAGCCCATAATGAAGGCATACTTTCCTAAACCCAGTGGGTAGCTGGCTAGGAAGGAAAAGACGTGGAAATAACCTCCGGGAATTCAGAGTCGTGATCCACAGCACGCACTGAACGAGGTGCTCACTCTCAGAGTGCAACATCAGGGAACTTTCCCTTTCCTTCATTACCAAGGCTGAGGCTCTTCACAAATCCTGTTCACTGGATTTGATCACTATTGTAGAGCACTGACTGATAAGTATTTCCAAGACCCATGCCTTTATCTGAATTTGAAATTTTTTTAATTGGTGTTATCCAGCTCCCACTCAATCATGTATATTGGAAACTGGGTGGTCAGACATCAGATCCAAAAGTTAATGTTTTACCCAATCTGAAAACATCTCAACGTGATAGGACAAAAACAATCAGAGATCTTGGATTATGGATTGGATGTTGTGATAGAATTTTTTTTTTTATAATTTTCCCAGAGAAGATGAGAATACGCTTTATGTGTAGAAATAAATATACACAGTTACACATAGGGTTTTGGATTTCTGAGAGGTGGACAGTGACAGACTGCTACTTGTTCCCCAATTCATCTCCATTTCCATCATTGTAATTTAATTTAAGACAGACTGCATGGCCACTCAGCTAATGATTACATTTACCACTCATCCTCGCAGTTCTGTACGACTGAATGTCTAAGTTAGGGACAATGGGAAGTGCAGAGTGCTACTTCCAATATTGTCTGTCAATATTGGGTGCATGCTCTTCTATTTAATTTTGTTTGCTCCCTTTCCCAAGGCAGGAAATTATATGGCAGCAACTTGATTGTGACCCTGAGACAGGGACAACACCTAAAATAAGTAACAGCAACATGTTGGAAAGACAGTATGTTATACAATACTGAACTTCACAGATTTCTACACTAGCAAATGCAAATGACTTCCTGAAAAAAACATTGAGTACTAAAAATCTTTGCACTTTGTTCCTATTGAATATTTGTTTTAGGAAACTTAATTACTACACACAATTTATGTCTGTTACTGTAAACATTATGATTAGTTAGTTGAATGGTGACTTCTCTGGTAGTCTTGCAAAATTTATTCTAGTAGGTCCTCTGTTGTAGCTACTGGTAGTAGCTTCTATGCAACTCAAAACAAATATGTTTTACCCCTCTAGTGATTTGCAATAGCACTTTTCTAAAGCATAATGAAATGAGATTGAAATTAGAAACAGTTAATAGAACTTTTTCTCACACCCATTTCCTATTGTTGGTGTGGAAATGGCCTCCAAAAAAGTTATTTTTATTTCTGAACTCTCTTCCCATTGAACTTTTATTTCCACAGAAAATTCATCTGGTCATTGAAAAGGTCACCAAACCCAGGGAAGAAATTACATGATTAATCATTGTTATGTAAGAGTAGGCTACGCTGATACTTGGAAAAGGACATGTGTATCACTAGTGAGAGTGCTGGCATGTCCCTTATTAGCTTGATTTTTATTTCCTTCACCTTTTCTCATTACAATTAGAAGTCCTCTTGTGTTACTTTGGTTATTTATTGGCCCAAATATTCCTTTATAACAGAAAATTGTTGCTTTTCTTTTCCTTTAATAATGGTCAACACAATAAAAATATTTATATAATGAATTTAAGCCCATCCCATAGTTACCTGAGAAAGTGAGGCAAATAAAAATTGAAACTAGCTGTATTTTGGTTTTCAAAGTACCCATTAAGAAAAAGATATGAATGTTTATATGTATCTTCATTAATCAATATAATAACCCTGATTATAGCTAAGAATTACATTAATTTGAAATGTAAAAAATCCAGTTAATCAAACACTTAAAAAATTAAGTTTGTTCTGGTTCCTTTTGTTTATCATCATTCAGTTAGGGATCTCAGCCTAGAAAATTGCTAGTAATGACTCTCAGTCATCACTTCTAACGTCTCTGACATTCTCTTGGTCTTTGCCTCATGGTCTAAAATGGCTGTTCCAGCAGAGCCCATCACATCAATGCTCCAAGCAGAAAAAAGTAAAAATGCATTTGGGGAAACCATTTTTAAATAAAGATCTGGCTGGCCTTTTAAAATACTTTGGGACCAGCCCAAAGAAAAATTGAAAAAATATATGGAATTTGTTTATAATTAAGCTTAAATATTTAATTAACTAAATTTCTTAGATAATTTTCTCATTATTCCATATGGGGATATTTCCAAATAATCTCACAGGGTGGTGATTTATCTAACAATTTATTCTATGGCTATTTAAATCAATTATTTGAGGGTTTTTATTCACTTGCTGTGGTTTTTATTGTTATTTTCCTGCAGAAATCATTGAAACTCAATGGATTCTCTTATTGCCCATGCAGTTTGCTTTATTGAGAGAGTTGCTTCTTTAATCACAGTTCTACTGAAATTTCAGTAATTCATTGTATTCGTGCTCACACTTTGGACTACAGACAACACAATGACATGATGCTCTATGCCATTTAATCGTTTTAGGCAGAGACCTAAGATGATTGGGATCAGTTCCAAAATCCTGTTGACTGTTAATACCTCGGTTACTAAATGCTATATCAGAGAAGACGATAGCGTGATAATTTTGACTTGATTGCATGATTCTAAGAATATATATTTGGAATTATCTGGGAGGCAGTGTTTTTGTGATTTTTGCCGAGACTCAATGCTGGACCAAGTTGGGGGAGGGGGCAGATTTGCTATGTGGCAGCTGGGCAGCTGGGGATGGAGAGTGATGAGGGGCTTCTGCTACTTCAGAGCTTGAAAGACCCACAGATATTCATTAAGAAATAGACTTTCTAAATAGGTTTCAAAAAATAAAAATTAAAAAGAGCCCTGAATAAACATTCATTTTTAAACATATGAACACTCATTTTTATACTCAAACAAAATGGTCAATTTGAGAAATACCATACTTAGAAGAGGTCCTACTCAATTCTTACATAATTTTTTTGTATAGTAGCTTGGCTACGTTATAACAAATAATTGGCTCTAATACTCTTAGAGGAAGCCTTGGGTCTGTTAAGAAGGGAGGAATATGGGCGGCTGCGGTGGCTCAGCAGGCAGAGCTCCAACCTGCTGTGCTGGAGGTCTGGAGTTCGGTTCCTTGTGCCTCCTGCCCATATGCAAATTAAAAAAAAAAAAAGAAGGGAGGAATAAATATGAAATTACCCAAGACTAGATTTGAAGGAAAGATATCCCTAAATCTTCTATTTTTCTTTGCTGCTGTTTTGCTTGAAAGTAGTATTATAATGGAGGATCTTCTATGCAAACCCTGGATTAAGAATCATTAGGTCTAGATTCTTGTCCTAATTCAATAACAAATTCCTAAATTCTTTCCTTAATTGTGTCTCAGTTTCCTGGTATACACTTTTAATGATGCAGTTATTCTCTATAAGATTTCTTATCCATATAAATATTCTTATAAAAGTAGTATGACATATTCTTATAAAATAGTATGACATTTCAGCTAGCCATATAAGTTATATGTTCAATACTATTCTGTTTTCCTTATTTCTGATATAAATATTAATTTAGCTTCTTAATGTGCTCAAAGCATATACCATGAAATGGGTTGGCTTTAAAAATGGAAATTTCTTAGCTTACAGTTTGAGGCAATGAGAATGTCCAAATCAAGGTATTAACAAGGTAATACTTTCTTCCAGGAGACTGGCTGCCGGCGATCCTTGGCTCCTCTGCCACATGGCAAGGCACAGTGGCATGTCTGTTGATCTCTCCCTTCTCTTCCAGGATTTGTTGCTTTTAGCTTTTTGTTTCTGTGGCCTTTCTTTCTCTTTTGATTCATTCCATTTATGAAAAACTCAAGTAAGAGGATTATGACTCATTTCTAAATGAGGTGGGTCACACTTTAACTGAAGTAGCCTCATCAGATGACCTTACTTATAATGGTTTCACACCCACAGGAATAGATTAACTTTAAGTGCATGATTTCTGGGATACCTACAGTTTCACACAAACACAAGTATCATTAAATTACTTGAATTTTTACTTGAATAAAATGAATACTCTTTTTTTCAGATGAAATGAATTTATTTTCTTTTGATAAAAATGAATCCTGTGGCATAGATCTTGGGTTTGGAGCATAGTAGTGCTTAAATTTAAAGCTTAAAGACATTTTGTATTCTCTCCCTCTTGCCTGTCATCTTAATCTTTATTCACCCTTCCCCCTCTTGTC
>PVIY010041508.1:0-21601 GCA_004026745.1 Myrmecophaga tridactyla
GACTCCAAAAGGAAATGCCAATCCATGTAGGTGGCCAGGTAGGGGCAGTCCACACCACGGGTCAGGGGTGAGGCGTACTTGCCCATGCCAAAGCCGCCATCAATATAACGGGTCAGCATTGCTGCTGGGGAATTTCCTCCATAGATTGTCAAGGCCTCCTGGAGGCTGATCTCATAAGCTAGTCGTTCTCCCTGAAAGCGGACATCAAAGATCCTTGGGCCACTGAAAGCCCCTAGGCCAAAGGAGAAAGTCCACAGTGAGGAGGTCACTCGTCTCCCTTGCACACTAAAGCGGGGACCCTGGGGATGGAACTGAAGAGGGGCAGCTGGGCCCGAGGTCACCTGGGATTTCAGAGACCAGGACCCACCTGTGCCATTGTCGGGGACCAGCACCACATTCACCAGGCCAGCCTCAAACTGCTCCTCCAGCTGGACCAGACTCTCAAAGTAGCGGCCTTGATAGAACACCTTCTGGATGGTCCAGCGGGCAGGGTCCAGAGCCTTGTGGTCTACCAGCAGCTCCAAACCCACGGGGTGGAGAAAAAACCCAGCCCCTGAGACATTGTAATAGAGGCCAAACCAGGTGGCTCGGTCCCCCGACTGCTGACCACGGGGACCTGTAGTCACTGTCACCAGGTTCCGTTCTTTGCGTTTATAGAAGCAACAGTGGTGGAGGAGGCCAGCAGCCTGGGGCAGCTCTCTGTCGAAGATCATCTGGTCAATGTCCAGGTACTCTTGTCCCAGCACAGGGCGTCGGTGATAGGGCAGGGGGCCCCCATGGCGCTCTATAGTCACATCCCGCAGGTAGGATGGGTGTGGCAGTGGCCCCACCACCAGCTCACTTACGTTGGGCTGGGGTTGTCCACCAAAGAAGATGATGGCCAGGGCCTCCCGGGGAGGTGGGGGACTTCCCCTATCCAGGTGGGCCAGGGCTGCAGCCTTGGGGGGCAGCTTTAGCTCCACTGAGAAGATACAGTTGTCTGAGGGGCGAGCTTGTCCTGCATCCACCAAGCTTGGCCCCAGCTGCTGGGTCAGAAAGCTCATCACAGCCGTCAGTTCCTCTTGGTTCAGGTCTGCAAACAACTGGTTCTGGCCAGGGTGTGCCCAAGGCTGGGTACTGGGAGATTCGGAGGGGCAGTGAGGAGGCAGAATGGGTTCACCCCCATCTCTACCCCTGCCAGCTAGTAGTACACAAACTAAGGCAAAGATGGTAATAACAGCCAGAGCCAGCAGCACCAGGGTGGTCTTCTGGTTCATTGTCCTATGACCCTTAGGATTGAGCCAGAGTAGAGATATGTATTCTCAGGCCAGCAGGAGAGGTTGCTTCTTCGTTGCTATGTCGGGGGCTCCTGGAGTCTGCCTGAGGTTCCTGGTAGTACAGTATAGGAGACTGGAGGGTAGGAAGTCCACAGGGAAAGCTGGGGGGAAGCGGGCTGGGCGGGCCTGGATTAGGGGCGGGTCTGAAACAGGGCAGCAGCGATTTACACAGACCTTACATGGCCTTGTCCTCCCAGATCCAAATCAGTGTGTTCTCTGGGTCAGGGTTAGAACTGGGAATTGAAGGAGAGAGCTGGGGTTGGGGGAAGGAGGAGAAAGGAAATTTTCCAGATAATGTAGCTGGCCAGCCTGAGCAGAGATATGCAACGCCAGCAAGGAGCTGGGTCTAAGCAGAGCAGACCCTCATCTTCTCCCAACCCCCATCTGCCCAGGGCCAGATGTTCTCTTTCCCGTAACTGTGAACTATTGTTCTCCCCCCAAGGAAACTCCCACCCCAGCCCCTTCAGCTTCCCAAGTGACATTCCTCTGCCAGATCTGTTCCCGGCTGCCTCTCCCCCTCTGCTATTTTCTTGGCCAGAACCCTGAACATACTCTGGGGGACTCGAGATACCTTAAAAAGTCAAATGGAATAAATACAAGTAGAATTCTTACACTTTTTATTAAAAATTACACATACCCTCTTATCTGTTTTACAGAATTCTACCAATTCTTCCATTTGAATACACATACATAAAGAAATGGCTGATATACTAATTACCAAATGTGAATTAGCTATTTCTGAGTGGTAAAATTTGTAGTGCTTTTGCTTGAATATTTTAATATCACTTTTATAAGCTTTTCAAACAGTTTTCAAAATCAGGAAATGAGAGTTAACCAAAGGGATATATGGGAATTTATTGTGGGAAGGGGCTATCTCCTAAGAGGGTGGTGTCAGAAGAGCAACTGTGATATGGACACAGGGAATGGGGAGTGAAAACAGAGAGGAAGGCACACGGGTCTCATCCCTTCCGGTCCCACCACACCCTCAGGACTAGAAGTCTCTATAAGAAAAAGGGGGCAGGTCTGGGGCACAGGCTGCCAGGTGGGGAACACAGGCCATGGGGTTGACACTGCAAAGCCCAGCATTCTGACCCTTTTCAAAGTAGATGCTGCCAGGAGAGAAGATGGAGGGGTCCTCATCAAAGAAGTTATAAGGTCGGAGCAGAAAGCCAGCTTTGTTCCCCAGAGTCACTGTGTTGGGGATATCCTCAGCATGGGGGATATGCAGGAAGCTGGTTGTAACCCAAGCCACCAGGTCCTGCAAGAAGGAGGAGCAGGAGGGCTTTGGAGGCAAGACCCAAAGAACTGCCTTCCCCAACCACCATCACCAAACCTCCAGCCTCAACTCTGCTTCCACCTTTGCCCACACTATAGCCAACCAGCTTAGGACTACACAACATGCCACAGTGATCCATGTAAGAAGCTCTAGGGTGGTTAGTGTCCCAGGGCTAATCTCACTTGAGGAGGGATGAGCCATGTTGGTTATAAAACTCATTAGTCCCTGAACCTGAGAACTGGAAACCTACCATGCCAAGGTACGAGGCACAGAGGCCAAGGCGCGAGGCACAAAAGAACCCCTCTCCTCTGTTCCTAGGGCTACCAACCTCTCCTAAGAGGGTTTCATTGTTGATGAAGTCAGCAAAGACAACCGTGGGCGACCAGATGTCATTCTGGTAGTAGATGCTGCTGCTCTGTGACTCCTCCTCCTTCCTCCGAGTTACCGCAAGCTGGAATCTGACCAAAATTGTTGTAGGAAGACAGCGTCAGGAAACGTCAAGGGCCTTTGTCAGCTCAGGAGTCCTTGGGATCAGAATCCGTGTAAGACCATTTCCCACTCCACATCTTACTTGGATGTGAGGGGAGGTACGGGGACAAATGATAAGCCTTGGATAGAGAATTGAGTTCTCCATAGCTGGGATGGGGGCGGGGTCATCCCTCCCTACCACCCAGTTCCCAGGGGCCTCCTCACCTCCCCCAGCTGAGGGCCCTCTCCATGGCGCTCTCCAAGGGCAAGTGTATGCCAAGGGGGCTGAGGATCTGGAGTCGGTACCCACGTTGGTGACCCCAGGCATTAGTCTTGTTGCTAGCCAGGTAAACGTAGCGGGGAAAGGAGCTTCCCAAGGAAAAAGCTGCCAGGTCCTCTCTTTCCAGGACCTGCCGAGTCAGCTGTGGGCGCTGCAGCTGGTGCTCCGGGCTCCAGGGGGCTGCCACAGGTTTAAACACCACGTCTTCAGCTACTACCCAGTTTTTCATCCCTGCCAGAGTGAGGGGAGAGGAGTTCCACACCAAGTGAAGTCGCTCTGACAGGCCTCTCAATTTCCCCATGATGCCATGGCATTGGCCTGACAAAAGGCAGTGTGGAGTGTATCCAAGAACACTCCGTACTAGGAGCCAGAAGGGCTGGATTTGCATGCCAGTCCCTGACTTCTTCCAATCTAACCCACCCAATATGATAACTGCTAGTCACAATGTGGATATTTAAATTAAAAATTCAGTTCCTCAGTCACACTACATTTCAAGTGCTTCATAACCACTTGTGGCTAGCAGTTAACATACTGGACACTGCAGATAAAGAACAGTTCCATCATCACAGAAAGTTCTTGTAGTGCTATTCTACCCAATAGACCTGGGGCCCATTCTTTGCTACTCTCAGTCTCACTAATAAAAGCTATTCTATCCACCTGACAGAGATGTTGTGATGGTCCACTGAGCTACAAATGCAGCTGTGTTCCATAAATGGACAAGCACATGTAGCACTATTAATATTCTCATAACTACAAAAGGAATGATATTTGTCTCTTAGAAGCTGGCTGGAAAAAATCCCCTTCCATATTCTCCTGCCCACTGCTCCTTTATCAACAAAGCTGGAGCAACTGCCAGCCTTTTTTGAAAGCAGGCAGATTTAGATCCTTAAATTGTCTGGGAGTTCCCTGAAATTCTAATGCGCTCATAACCTGTACCACCCCACTCAGCACTCGTTAATATACTATTTCTTCTTCAGGCAGGTTTTTAACTGGACGGTTAGCTCCTTTAAATGAGGTCCATATGAACACATCTGGCACAGGGAGGCACTCCTACTAAGGCTAGCGTCTCTGCTGGTCCTCTCCCCGTGAGCTTGTCTGACACAGGCTGTCTGCCCTCACAGCACAATAGGAATCCAATATATGTTACTTGATTTTACTTCCCAAGAACAGGTTCTTTAGTGCCAAAAGTGCTCAAGAGAAACTTCAAATCAGAAAATAGTCATATTTCAAACATATCAAAGAATCTAGTTAATATTCTCATTTCAATTATATTTTTTCTTCTTCTTCCCCCACCTTCACCACTCCTACCCCCACCACACACCCAGAGATCAGAAAATATTTTATGCTCATGACAATAAGAAAATGTTTCACAAGAAATACACTTTGCCACATTGCATTATACTTGGGCAATCACTTCCTGCCAACACCTCCTCCCCCTGCCCCCATTCCTTAGTTTCCCTAACTGGAAAACAAAGAGGATCTGATAGATTTCTAATTTTCTTTCTGGGTCTAAAATTCTATTATTTGTTAAGATAGTTATTTTCTGTCATCGACAATCTGTCACAAGCAGCAAGTCTTCTCAGTACTGAGTCCTACTTGAGAAATCTCTTTCTACACTTGCAGTAAGCTTACTGCATGCCTGCCATGTCACCAGAGCTCACTGTGATGACATGTGCTGGGAGGAATGGGATGATCCTCCCCACAAGATGAGGAGGCCACTATCCCGTGCTCCCAGTTGCGTGAAATCCTGTGGAGCAACCCCCAGCTATGAGAAGCACCCCTACCCTGGAAGCTTCTATATAAGACTCTGCCCTCCTACCTCTGCTCAGGTCCCTGTCTTCCCCACCCCCGCATCTACTGATCCTTAGAATTCGAGTTAAGGAGAACCCAGAGAAGTCCCAACTCTAGCCCCATAATGTGTCCACCTCCTTGTCATGCTGCCTCAGTACTGTATCTACAGTGTCACTCCAGCCCAGGGTGTGCAGCAAGGGCTAAGGCAGTTGGGCAGTCATTATATTTAAACTAGTTTCACAAACTCGTCAGAGGGCTGAGTGATGAGGACTAGGCAGGGGAGCCCTTTCTACCTTTTGCCGGGTATACTGAAACCCAGCATTTCAGAAAGACTACAGTTGAACATACTCAAATCAGTCCCTGTTCCTTGTTGGCATAAATCCTGATGCTACAACCTCTGGCTCTTCCAGGTCTCTGGCTTGATTTGGGGGACTACCTTGGCTTTGCCTCACCCCCAACTCTTAATCCTCATCCCCTCAGCACTTACCTGCCACATCCAAGTCCAGCTTGAAGTGGAAGGCATGGGTATGCAATGCCCCCAGCACTCGCTCCCCTACACGGGCCCCAAACAAGAGACTTTCCTCTCCCCGACTCAGGAAAGCTGTGTTGATATAGCCCGTGGCATGGACCCGTCCTTCAAGTGCCCCATTGGGGTACAACATAAAGTCCCAAATGTAGTCATAGTTGCCTACAGATGACACAGATCTGACCACAAGGGCTGAGCCGGCCAGACCACCATAGAAATGGCTCTGAATCTGATTGCGGTGTCTTCGTAGGGGGACCCCCTGGGCCTCCTCAAATATACACACAGCCCCTGCGAGGAGTTGGACTGTCCCTTTGCCCACCAATATATTGATATCCACCATCGTGGCTTGATAGGGGCAGTCTACTCCTCGCACCAAGCCCCGGCTGTGACGGCCAAGTCCATAGCTGCTATCCAAGTATCGGGTCATCATTGTCTTAGGTGAATCACTACCATAGACAGACAGACACTCCTGGACACTGACTTCATAGGCCACTCGCTCGCCCTTGAACCGAATATCAAAAATCCTCATACCAGTGAACACTCCATGGCCAAAGGTGAATGTCCAGAGGGAGGATGCCACCAGACTCCCTCTAACACTGTATTGGGAGCCCTGGGGCCAGTATTGAAGAGGGGGAAGAGGACCTGGGGAGATACGGGACCTCAGAGATGAAGCCCCATCTAGCGGAGGTAGAGGGACTCTAACCACTTCCAGCCGGCCAGCCTTAAACTCCCATTCCAACTGGCCCAAGTCCGAATAGTAGTGCCCATGATAGAAGACCTGCCGGACAGCCCAATAGGCAGGGTCCAGAGCCCTGTGGTCCAGCAGTAGCTCCAGCCCCACTGGGTGAAGGAAAATACCAACACCTGAGATATTGTGGTAGAGGCCTATCCAGGTAGCACGGTCTCCTGAGCGCAAGCCACTAGGTGTGGCAGGAATGGGTGCCAGAGTGGAGCCATTGTAGTTGAAGACAGAAGCCAGAAAGACAGGTGCCTTAGGAAATTCCACCTCTTTCAAATGCCTCCACATCTGGGCAAACTCAGTTCCCAGCATAGGGCGTCGGTGATAGGGCAGGGGGCCCCCATGGCGCTCCACAGTCACATCCTGCAGGTAGGATGGTTGGGGCAGTGGCCCCACCACCAGCTCGCTCACATTAGGCTGGGGTTGTCCACCAAAAAAGACGATGGCCAGGGCCTCTCGGGCAGGTGGGGGCCTTCCCTTGTCCAAGTGGGCGAGGGCTGCAGCCTTGGGAGGCAGCTGCAGCTCCACTGAGAAGATACAGTTGTCCGAAGGGCGAGCCTGCGCTGCATCCACCAGGCCTGGCCCTAGCTGCTGGTTCAGAAAGCTCATCACAGCCATCAGTTCCTCTTGGCTCAGGTCTGCAAACAGCTGGCTCTGACCAGGGTGTGTCCAGGGCTGGACACTAGGTGATATGGAGGGGCAGCGGGAAGGCTGCCTGGAGCCACCTTGGCTGCTCAGCAGGACATAGGTCAGAGCAAAGATGGTAATGAGGGATAGTGCCAGGAACACAAGGACTACCTTGAGATTCATGTTGGATGCTGAAAGCTGAAAATCAAGAGTTCTACCAGCTGCTCCTTCCAGTTACTGACATCAAATCAGGGTTTATATTCACTAGGATGGATAGGAATGGAGAAAACTCCACCCTGTGGGTTGGAAAGGAAAATTTCTGACCTTGATTCATGCAATTCTGTTCCTATTTTCTCTCCTGTGGTTTGGCTTAAGGTACTACTTCCACGTGCATAGTCTTTCCCCTGCCCTGAACCCCTACCAGAATCACAGTCAGTACCAACTACAGATTTCCATCCATTCAGACCTGATGAGAGGGCATCTGGATTAATGCTCAACTCTTACCTTCACCCAGAATGAGTCTGAAAATTGCAAATTTGAGACACCTAGTCAAGTCCTGCATGCAATGTGCAGGAACTATAACCATATACTTCCAGAATCCATTGCTCTGTTCACCAGTAAGCACTTTTAGTTCTGCCTGAGTGGCTGAGGACCTGGGCTTAGCAGCCAGACTTGTACACCAATCTCAGCTTCCTAAACTATATGTCCTTAGAGGAATTACTTATCCTAGTCTCAGTGTCCTTGCCTATAAAGAAGGGACAATAAAAACCTTATTAAATCACTGAATATTAAATATGATTATACACACGAAGTGCATAACTGAGCCTAGGAAGGTAGGCATTAAAAAATTGTTGGCTATTGTTACTTATCTCAAACAGAATGTAGATGTTCCTCTGTTGTTCAAGATCTTAAATTTTTGCAGTGACAAGGGGATCATTGGAAACCCAGAAGGCTAGGTGGAAACTGAGGAAACTTTATTTTAGAGGGAGCCCTCGAAGCAATTTGAAAACCAAGACCAGGAGTCTCCGGTATCTCAAGAAACTGGAGACACTGTTCATGGAGGGGAGATTGAGTATAAAGTAAGGAGACTGGGAAGGATGATGCACTCCCAGGTTATTTCCCACATATGGAACAACAGCAGCCTCTACTGGCAGTTCATGGATATCACTGGGAAAGGAAGAACTGGGGCCTGAAGAGAGTGGGAACAGAAAATAGCTTAGGTTTGGGAAAAGCTAACTTTCACATGATTTAATTCAGACAGTATGCAAATAAAGGGCCCAACCTTGCCTCTCAGTAGCCAGAAGCTTTGTTTTTTCCATTACTCTGAAGAAAGAGACAGTTCCATTGGTCTAAGAACAACCCAAAAAGGTGGATGGGGTGTTATGTGGAGGTGGGTATGCAAATGCACACGCAAGCACTTAAGTATGGGTATATCCCTAGTCACCAGAGCATCACACCAGGGTCTGCAACTTTAGAAAGAGGTCAAAGTACCTGTATTTTTAATAATTTCTTGACATGGTAAAAGAATTTTACATTACGATCCATAGGTGGTAGGGTGAGGAGGAGGGACAGGGAACAATCCAACAAAAAAGGAAACCGAGAAACACATGATAGGAGGAGGGAAGGGTTTTAGGTTGGGAGGGATCAGGAGGGTGGGTAGGGGCACTGCCCAACTAAAAATGCAATTGGTTTGTTACTGAGTACTATTCATGGGAAGACATGTTCTGACTCCTTCTCTATAGCATATTGGGAGTAAAAGTGACGCATCCCAGGTGGAGATATGATGGGGAAGGGAGCAGGTTGGAAGATGGAGACAAGGGGAAGAATGAAAGTCAGGAACAGACACAGTCACTGGCAGGCTGACTGCAGATATCAACTCACCAGTAGTGGTAGAACAACAAAGGTAGGATTGATAAGGAGTAACACAAAAATGGTAACAACGAAGGATTTCGCTGGAAGATTCCAGAAATAGGAGGCCACTCTTCTATGGTTTTGACTTGCCCAGCAGATTTTCACATACACACAATGTGTGCATGTACACACACATATACACACACAAATGACTGCTTTCCTTGGAAGCACAATACTATAAATAAGAGAAAAACTTCCCCAAAGGAAAGCCCAGCAGCAGCAGCATCTGGACCTCACAGTTGCAGACATCCCCACCCCAATTTACAACTGGCCTAGGAGGAGGCAAATGAGCAGTCAAGAGGACCAGCCTTTGCAATAACACCAAAAGGGACCCTTGTTGCACAGGAAGGTGCCTTCCCTAACCCTCTACTTCTCATATCTCAGTTCTCCTCACTTTAGGCACCAAGAGGCTACAGTATCAGAAGAGGGGATGGGCCCAGGACTTTGTCTGGTGCATGATGACCAAGACAACTATCACCTCCTTCTGAAAGGGGTCTGTGTGACAGGATTCGGGGGAGGGGAAGCTGTTACATAGTGAAGTAGGAAGGCATGTGCCTGCATGTCTGTATGTGTGTGTACACGCAAGCACGGATGTATATGTGAAAACCCTCATTACAAAAAACATCTGAAGGAGCTAGGAACTTGACTTAAGGTCTGAGGTGTTTCTTGTCCTGACCAGGCTCAAGATGGGATGTATAAAGATGGGAAACCTAAGTCACCACCAGAGGAACTATGGCAGAGAGGGTCCAATGTCTCAGAGGCAAGAGACACTAACATCGGGAAGAGAGGAACTGGGTTCCCTTTCTGCCCCAGTTCCCAAACAAACACCTAGCATCTTTCCAGTTCCTTTAGCTTCTAACCAACTAATCACAAAAGTAAGGAACTACAAAGGCCAAGACAGAGGAAAGAGGGAAAGGGAAAGAGAAAGCACAAGCATGCTTCTGCCAACATCCTGCACGCACAAACCTGGAGTTCTCCAGAGATTAGGACAGCTCAGGTGTGGGGTATTAGGGAAGGAAATAGAAGAGTTCCTGAGGCCTGAAAAAAGAGGTAAACACGTCACAGAACTAGATGAGAGTTTCATTAGACTCTAACTAAAAACAGAGAGCGGTGTGACTACTATTTCCAGCCAGTTTCCCCATCACGATAGTCATGTAACAAACCAAGGCAATGTCGGTCTTGAGCCAGACTCACAGAGTCCCCTGGCCCTGGCCCTGGCCTCAGTACAGTGTCTCTGCATTGCTGCTCCGGGGCCGTTTGATCTTCTCAATATTTTTCAGGATCATGTCATGTAGAGTAACCTGAGAAAAGAAGGATCAGGAAATCACACGTCAGTTCTACCCCTACCTCACAAAGAAAAAAGAAAGGCTATAGGTAGAGACTATACATTTCAGATTTTTCGCAAACCCCCAAACATTCACAAATTACCCTCACTCTGATCTCATTCACTTGAAAGCACATTCAGAATGGCTGGCCTACCTCTCCTATACTCCCAATAGAAGTTCCAGGGCCTTCTGACCAATCCCCAAAGCCCCAGGCATCTAATAATGATTAATTTATTGAGCACTTATCATGTACCAAGAATGTTATTTTCACTTATGTCTTAAAATCATCTTTTTGAGTTAATACTCTTTAAGTCCTGTTATAGAACTGAAGAAAATGACGTATGAGAGAATAAGCAAGTTGTTTAAGGTCACAAATTAAGGGTAGACCTTGGTTCCAAACCGAAGTGTGTGTGATTCAAATATCCACATCTTAACCACTATCTTATACTGCCTCCTCTCCTACCCAGGTGGAAAGGATTATCTAGCTAGACACTCTCAATGATTTCATGGTTCTCGATACTCAGTTTTTAAGCAGAATTTGTTCTACTCATTTTACGTCCTCTCCCCTATTTTAACCCCCCCAGAGAGTGGCAAGAAAATTATCAACAGAACAAAAAGAAGCCAGGGCAAATGTGGGCAGGGACCACAGATACTCACATACTGATTCCTTAGCTCTGATATGATGAGCCGAAGGCTGATATATTCTTTTTCATCAATCTCTGTCACGGTGCGGCGATAGTCCTCCTGAAAGGCGGGGCAGAGGACAAGGCTATTTCCCAAGGCCTGACTGTCCACAGACAGCTCTATGCCAGCAGCAGATATTCCTCCCTATCCTACCACTTCCACCCTCAGTCTCAAAACCCTTACTTACCACATGGGGATATTTAGCTATTTTAGAAACCAATTTGGCTCTTGTAATATAATATCTGGAAGGAGAGAGAAGAGGAAGCTGCAGGAGACCCTGGACAGTGCCCACCACCTTACCAGCCCACAATTCCTAAGCCAAGTCCAAGCTGCCCTACCTAGAAATCTGGTCCAAGTAAGACGCAGCTTCACTCTCAACAGTCCTTAGTTCTGCAACTGTCTCTTCCTGAAAACAACAGGTAAGTCAAAAGCCACTCCCACAATATCCAGAGAAGCCTCAAAGAAAACTGGAAAATGGAAAAAGCAGGGGAGATACTGCCAGTTGCAAGACATTACCTGAATGGACACCCCAAAATTGTTCCCATCTTCTATCCTGGGAATCAGAAGCTGCACCCACATTTTGACCTGAAGGGTGAGGGAACCAAAACACTTATTTTAGAACCCTGGCCTTTTCTGCTGAAGTCATGAAGTATACAATTCTTGCTGCTGGGGCACACACCAGGAACAAAGGAGCCAAGACATCTACTCTGCCAACCCCAATACCACCTCTATGCCTCCAGCCTGTCACCCATTATGGCACCAGCCCATGGGTCACTGGTCCGTGCCTCACCGTGTTGCATTTCTCAATCAGCAGCCGGATCTCAGGTTTCACCTTCTCAATAATGTCCACCAGTTGCTGGTTGCTTTTCAGCATCCCATTGGGCATCACAAACACCTTGGTTCCTGGAAGGGATGTGAAAATGCCAAATGACTGAAGTGAGGAGAAGGGCACAGAACCCCCACCTTCCTCTCTTCCTCCTCAGATCCATGAAATGCTATCTTCACCTTTATCTGTTACAACACTACAAACCATGATGCCACTATCAAAATCAAACAGAGAACTTATGGGTTAACAAATGAGTATTTAAAGTATGCCAAAATATTTAAGAATAAGGATATTAAAATAAATATATGCTCTAAGTACTTAATGTATCGACTTTTTTATTGAAGGGGAAAACAAAGAACATGAAAGGGACCCTACGAAAAATCTGAGATGTATAGTCTCTACCTACAGTCTCTCTCCCTTGGCAGTCCACACTAAATCAAAACCTCCCTGTTGACTGGAAAATTAGGTTTAGGGGCTATATAATGACCATGTTTGGAGGATTTGGAAATGTTGACTCTGAAAAATAAAATCAGATACTGCTTCCCGACAAGGAGTACACCAGATTCATACTGTCTCTCAGGATTGCAGGTCAGAGGGTAGGGTAGGAGTTGTTCTTACCTTGGAAGGCCTCTTCACATTCATCCAACCTTCGCTTCTTATAAGTGGGCTAAGGATACAAAAGTGGCAGGAATTAGCCCATCTTAAACACCTGCATCCCCATGCACCAGATAGCCTTCAAGTTTAATCCCTTCCTTGACCACACAGGTTGCTTTACCAATTTATGAACAATTTACTTAGCACACATAAAGCTTTAGGAAAAGGTTCTTGCCACAAAGCAACTTACACTCTAGTTGGGAAGATCAATTTTTCAAGAAATACAAGGCATTAAGTAAATGGGGGAAAGGGAGGTTCTATAAAGAATACAAAAAAGGAACTGATAAACGCAAAGTGAGGTTCACTAAGCGAATATGTACAAATTTGTTTCTCCCACAAAGGAGTACAATATTCAATCAACAGTACTTAGAACCTGCTATGTACCAGATACAATGCTATTGCTGAGGTTGCAAAGATGATTAAGGCAGTTTCTGCCTCCAGAAATGCAAGTTCTATCAATAAGACAGTAATGCAAACAACAATACAGTGTCATCAGTATTATAGTAGCATGAAGGCATATGATTGCTAAAGAAGCACAGCAAAGACAGGGACTGGAGTTATACAGCAAGAACTTCTTGTCCTGTTAAGAGGATTCAAGTCACTGAAACAAAGTCTTGCTTAGAGCCAAAGGAACAGACCAGATAACCTGAGGGAAACCATAGTTAGTTTAGTCCTATTTGAAGCTCACTCTAACACTGAGAAAAGAAGTCAAATATTCTCATGCTATAGATGAATATCAGAGTCGAAAGGGAGTATATTGGAGTCCTCATGCTCTTAAGATTCAGAGGCCTGGTTTCAAAATCCAAATCCTATTGACCTCTCTGTATACATTCAAACCGACAAAATGCTGAGGACAGAGAACCTACTGCTTAAAAACAAACAGATAAATACAGAAGGACACTTACACCATCCAGTCCATCGTGGCTATTGGTGAGAAGAATGGGGTCAGGGACTGGGAGATTCATGTCCGAGTGGATCTGAGTTAGGTCATGGATGTTTAGAATTGGTTCCTGAAAGAGAGATGGCCCAGCCCCAAAACACCCTTAGTCCTTTCAAGGTGAACAAAGAAGTATGTTCATCTGAAGGATGATAAGAAATGAGACCATGCTGTACAGTGCAAAACAAAATACAATCAACACACAATCTGTCTCATTTGCTAAAAAGACGAAGGCCAAAAACATGGGGAATATGAGGAAAGAGAAGGGAAAAAAAGGATCTCTCACCTTCAGAAAACTATCAAGTTCTAACAACTTCTTTGGGAAAAAATTTGCCACCAAGTCTTCTGCCTAAAGGTGAGTGAAAACACAGCTGAATTACCAACTATGGATAGGTCTCTCTCTACAGATACCCTCCGCCATGAGAAACTCCCAACTATTAACCAAGACTCTAACTTTTCTATTTCACTCACCTCGCTTGTGATCCGCTCCCTGAAAGAATCAACCTAAAATTGACAAAAAAAAAAAAAAAAAAAGCAATTCAGTAAAAGCAACAGAGGTAAGGACAGGACTGAGAATCCAAAATCCATTTAGCTGCCTTTCCCTCACCTTGTAATTGTAATGAGAAGCTGAGAGGCCCCCAGAATGTAAATACTTTATTCTTTTGAGGATCCATTTCTCCATCTTTGGAGGGGGAAGCGGGGCTTAAGGGCAGCACAGCACCCCTGTCTTCCCTCCCTCCTTCCCTCCCTCCCTGTTTCTGAGGCTGTCTGCCTCTGATAGCAGACAAAAGATAGGTAGAGGGGATGTGAGCTCATAAACGTGCCAACCCCTACCCAGACCTGGCCTATGATACCACGCAGGCCTGACGCCAAGGACAGGGGTGGCAGCTAGAGTCCGGGGACGGGGACATTGCTGGGTTGAGGGATTTCCAGGTGTCACTAAAGAATTGAGTCCAACACGTGTCCACCAAGGTGTCCCCGGGGCTCTCTATTACTAGTCGGGGTATACAAGGCCACCCTATATTATCCTTCCTCCTAATGCCGTCTCCAAGAGTGGGGGGCTGGGCTAAACCGAGCGGAAGCTTAGAGCTGGCGTCCCCAGGGAGACAAAGACGCCATGGGGAGTGGGGGAGCCGGTCAGACTGCTGTGGGAGCGAAGCGAGGGGTAAGGAAGTCCGACCGGTGCCGCTACCTTGAGCTTCACTTCCTGATCCACCTTCAGCAACGAGGCCATGGCCGGGCCGGGCCGTGTCCGCTCCGCTGGAGACCGGAGGCGCTGTGGGCTCCGGGGAGGGGGCCAGTGGGGCGGAGGGGGGGTTTCGGCTGCCCTCGGGACGCCGCCGCCCTCGTTGGCTCACTGCTCGCTGGCTCCCTCCCTACGTCTGTCCGCCCGCCTGCTGCCTGCTAGCTCTCTCGTTCGCCCTCCCGGCTTTCGCCGCTCACACCGGAAGTTACGTCACAGCCAATCGCCCGGATTCCAACCGAGGCACGCACGTGCCCTGCGCAGTCGCGCGGGGGCCAGGAATCAGTACTCTCCGGGCGGGAGTCATCTCTCGGTCTGCTGTGTCCGAGAGGGGTGAAGCAAGCGGGAGAGCGGTACAGGAAGGTTTACTGAGAACTGGGACTCAAAGAGACTACGGAACCGTTTGACCCGGAACTCGTCTTCACCGAAGAGACCTGAACCGCTCCGAGGACAGGACAGACGACCTGTCGCACCCCAGTGACGTCGGCCAGAGGAAGCCGGAGACCCCGGCGCTCGTTTCTCTGGCTAGTCAGCGATTCCCGCTGCAGTTCGTTCACTGAAGTTCAAATGTTGTGGACAGAAGACAAACTCAGTTTTACCAGACTTCCCTACCTTTCCCCACCACCTACTCATAAACTTCTAGACATCAAATATAGGTGATGGGCAAATTGACTCCCGGAGTGAAGGTCTCATCCAAGGCTACACAGCTGTATGCTTAGAATTTATGCTTTTTTCTGTATGTATCTTATACTCAAGTAAACAGTTTTTAAAAGGTCAGCAACATCATGGCTCGTCCCTGCTTATCATCCTCTCTGGCTTCCCAACTAACAGAATAAATCCATAACTCATGCCCATAGCCTACCACTCTATATGACCTTCCTCCCCAGTTCTTTTCATAGCTCCTTGTCTTTTAAGTCTTAGCTCAAATGTCTACAGAGAGACCTTCCTGAAATCCCCAACTGAAGAAGTTTCACCTGCTCTTGCTCCTACTCTTCACCACATTATCCTTTTTTATTTTCCTCATCATACCTACCTTATCTGAAATTATCTTGTTTATATGGTCAAAATCTCTCCCTTACAATATAAACTATTAGAGCAGTTCACCACTTTATCCTCCCAGACCTAGAACAGTGCTTGGCACACAGTAGGTCCTCAATAAATATTTGTTTAAACAATGACAGGGTGTTTGTGATTATTCACAATCCTTCAAGCACTATACACACTGATTACTCCCCAAGCAGCAGGTTACACAGAGTACTTACTATGTCCCAGGCATTATTCTCTATGCTTTACATGTACTAGCTTATTTAATTATTATACTATTCTATGTGATAGATACGTTATCCCTATTTTATAAATGAGAATACAAGGCATAGAACAATTGAATAACTTGTTCAAGGTCACAGGGTTGGTGAAAGAGACAGGTTTTGAACCCAGGAAGTCTATATTTCCAAACCCTCAGTTTTAACTTCTATATGCCCTACCTCTCTAGAAGCCCAAGTTAATTTCTCCAAGCCCAAATTACTTCTCCATGCCTTTCTGGCAAAAAGCAGGCAGAAATGTAGGACTACACCAGGCCTAGGTTAGAACTCTATGGAGATGATTCCACTCTCCTCCTCTAGAGGGGGTCTCCTGAAATCCAAGAGGAAGAAGCGGCTGTAGAGACTACAACTACTTAGCAATACTAGGAGAAAACCAATCTAGTTCCACATTATGCCACCCAATACCAATTTTAGGAGGACCACATATGCGTAAAATAATAGAAAAGTCACTTCTGGATCTAGGAATGATTTTTTAAGCAATATAAATTACCAAGAAAAACGATAAGCAGATTTGACTTTATAAAAACTTAAAACCTTGCACATCTGGAAAATATCTTAAATAAACCATTCATGCAAATTGATTTTAAAACTTGGGAAAATTTAAAAAACCCAATAGTAAATGAGTAAATGACGTCAAACAATTTATAAAAAGGGGAACTACAACAAGCAAGTATATGGCAAAATGTTCATCTTACCAGTAATCAAATATGACAATTAAAATAACAGAGAAGTGCCATTTTTTACCTTCATGCTGGCCAAGGCATCATAAAACAGGCTCTCTCATCTGCTACTGGAAGCAGAATATATATAATTATAAGCAACCACTTTGGAAGAGTATTGCCAGTATTAATCAAGAGACATGAAATAGCCACTCTTTTAATTTAGTAATGCCAGTTGTGAGACTCTGTCATGAGGAAGCAGTCAGGTACTCTTTGTGGTGTTATTTTAGTCACCAAAGCCAAAAGCAATAGAAATGTCCAACAATAAAGGAATACCATAGGGTAGTATAGTTGATGTAATGCAATGCAGTCATGAGAATGATAATTATAACTGTTTAGCAACATGGAAAAATATTTATTAGTAATGTTAAATTTAAAAAATAGAATTAAAAAATTGCATTACAATTATAAACACAACCATGTTATAATGGATAGGAAAAAACATTAAAAGGGAAATTATAAAAATGATAGTTGATGTGGTAGGCTTATAGGTAAATTCATGTCACCATTTTCCTAACCTATATTGCTGTATTAATCTTTTTTAAAGGCTTCATTTTGTTGTAAATTAATTATATGATTATTGTAAAAAAAATCTTATATTACAAACTTGTATGAAGTAAAAGAAAATCCTCATTCCATTGTCCAGTAAAGATACTGCTTGCTGCACATAATTTTGACATTTTTATTAACATGTTGTTGTTTATATAAATAAAATTATAAAATCTATACTACCAAAAAAAATTTTTTCAAAGACAGATACCTTTTATTTTTGCTAAGCTAATGTTTCAGTTCATATATATCTTTGAATTTCCATTGATGTTAAACACCAAGTTTTTTCTTCTTAAAAAAAAAAGATTTACAAGCACTTTTATGGCACCCAAGGAAAGTAGGTTGAAGGTTCATAATAATAATTTTCCTTTTAAAAAACATCCATCAGACCAAAATAAAATCGTTTTAATTTAGTTACTCCTTCCTGAGTAACTAAAACCTTGGAATGTGCTGAAAGGTTACAATAAATAAGGCAGCAAAAGAACAATCAGCTTAAAATGTATTTTTAAATTAAACTATGTAAAAGGTACGATATATTTCATGAAGTACAAAGTGTGTCGGACCCAGAATCAAAGAAACTTTGTCACATGAGCCAAATAAATTGATGAAATACCATGACTTCCAGGTAGAAGAGGCAAAACCCAAAAATTTTTTTTAAAAAGAAAAAAGGGCTGGCCACGGTGGCTCAGTGTCAGAGTTCTCACCTGCCATGCCTGAGATCTGGGTCCAATTCCTGGTGCCTGCCCATGCAAAAACAAAATACAAAGAAATCTATACCACTTATAATTTTTTATTTCAATTAACAATCATCTCTTGTCTCAATTAGCCCAAAAGCTTCTTACCTGGACTCCCTGCTTCCACTCCTGCCACTCTTCAAATTATTCTCAACAGTAGCCAAATGACCCAGTTATAAAGTAAGTCAGACAGTCTTTTCAAACAATGGTTCTGGGACAATTGTATATCCATATGCAAAAAGATGAATTTAGACCCTTACCTTGGACTATACATAAAAAATAACTCAAAATGGATCATATGCCTAACTTTAAGTGCTGAAAATTATAAAACTTCACTAGAAGAAAACACAGGAGTAAATCTTTATGACCTTGGGTTAGGCAAAGTTTTCTTAGATAGGACACCAAAAACATGAACAATTGGATTTCAAAATTCAAGACTTTTGCACATCAAAAGACACCATTAATAAAATGAAAGACAAGTCACAGATTAGGAGAAATATTTGTAAATCATATATCTGATAAAGGACTTCTATCTAGATTGTATAAAGAACTCAAAAATAAAAAGACAAAAAAAGGCAAATAACCCAATTAAAAAACAGACAACAGGGTGGGCAAAAGTGGCTCAGCAGCAGAATTCTCACCTACCATGCCAGAGACCTGGGTTTGATTCCTAGAGCCTGCCCATGCCAAATAATAATAATAATAATAATAATAAATTAAAAATAGCACCATGTAGAAAAATGATCTTAAAATGTATCAAAAATTGAGGACCCGGGTTCAATTCCTGGTGCCTGCCCATGTTAAAAAAAAAGTATCAAAAATTAAAATATAAAACTCTTAGAAGAAAGAATAGATGTAAACCTTCATGACTTTGGATTACATAATGGTTTCTTACATATGATACCAAAACAAACAATAAAAAAATAGATAAATTGGACTTCATCAAAATTAAAAAATTTTTGTACTCCTGAGGACATTATCAAAAAAAATGAAGACAGTCCACAGAATGGGAGAGAGTATTTGCTGTAAATCATATATCTGATAAAGGACTAGTATACAGAATATACAGAGAACTCTTACAGATTAATAATAAAGAAACAAGTCCATTTTAAAACGGGTAAAGGATCTGAATTCATTTTCCCAAAAAAGATATACAAATGGCCAATAAGCACCTGAAAATATGCTTGACATCCTTAGCCAACAAAGAAAGGCAAATCCAAACTACAAAGATACCACTTCACACCACGAGAATGCCTATAACAAAAAAGATACAACAATATTGGGAAGGATGTGGAAAAATTGGAATGCTCATAAAGTTCTGATAGAAATGTAAAATGATGCAGCCTCTTTGGAAAACAGTTTGGCAGTGTATTAGTTAGGATTCTCTAGAGAAATAGAATCAACAGAAAATATTTGTAAATATAAAATTTCTAAAAGTGTCTCACGTAACCATGGGAACATAGAATCTGAAATCTGTATGGCAGGCTGTGAAGCTGATGACTCTGATGGAGGGTCTGGACAAACTCCACAAGAGAGGCTCACCAGCCAAAACAGGAAGAGAGCCTGTCTCTTCTAAATCCTCCTTAAAAGGCTTCCAGTGATTAGATTAAGCGTCACTCATTGCAGAAGACACTCCCCTTGGCTGATTACAAATGGAATCAGCTGTGGATGCAACCAATGTGATCATAATTTAATTCTATGAAATGTCCTCATAGCAACAGACAGGCCAGCACTTGCCCAACCAAACGGGTACCACCATGTGGCCAAGTTGACACATGAACTGACTATGACAGTCCACCCCTTGTCAACTTGGTAGCTATACTCATCACCTTAAACCATACCTAATTTCTAAATAGAAAACAATAAAAGACATATTTTTTTCCTCCCCTAACAATACTCAACTGTCCTGGAAACATTAAATCTCCCCAGAATAGGATGCAAGTCCTTGGATAATATTCATTCTTAAACTTGATATCTTATAACTTAAATAGTATAACATGAATAAAACAGCATTACAGTACTCATTTCTGTAACTGATCACCTGGTAGTAGTTCATTATTCATCACTACCTTCTTCCGCTACCCAGTCCATGTTCCCTTTACCCTCAGCAAGCACTTCAGCTGGCCGTGGTTCTTTGCCTGGTGGGGTGATCCAAACCTTCATTCCTGAAGTTTCAGACGCACTGGTAGTCCTGTCTGGATTGGGCTGTTGCAGTTTTCCATTGATTTTAATCACTGGGCATGGTAGTACTAAAAGACGCCCTAGGGGATCTCCTATATTCCAGGAAAACTCTTCTTTACCACCATTGTGTAGTTGCAGTCCTATTTCCCCCTGATAGGGTCAATCACCCCAGACAATAATGCAATCCCCTTCTTGGCTTGTTGATCCAGGGGCATGAGTAGCCCAAAGTGACCAGGTGGCAGTCTTAGATTCCAGTTCAGTGGAATCATTGTTGTTTCTCCTGGTGGAAGCACTCCCCCTTTTGGAACTAAAACCTGTAGACCAGCAGAGCTCAGGGTCACAGAGACAGGAAGCAAAAATTTTCCTAGTGGATCATTAGGGGTAATAGTGAGTGGTGCCACTCCCATTTCCACCCCTTGGTTCCTGGACCTATGCATCCTGGCTATGGGAGAAACAGCACCATACAGTGGACACTGATTCAGAGCATACACAGCTTCCTGGAGAACATTACCCCAGCCCTTCAAGTTATTGCCACCTAATTGGCACTGTAATTGAGTTTTCAAAAGGCCATTCCACCGTTCTATCAATTCTGCTGCTTCTGGATGATGGGGAACATAGTAAGACAAGAGAATTCCATGAGCATGTGCCCATTCCCACACTTCATTTGCTGTGAAGTGTGTTCCCTGATCAGAAGCAATGCTGTGTGGAATACCCTGACGATGGATAAGGCATTCTGTAAGCCCACGGATGGTAGTTTTGGCAGAAACATTGTGTGCAGGGAAAGCAAATCCATATCCAGAGTATGAGTCTATTCCAGTTAGAACAAATCGCCTCCCCTTCCATGAAGGAGTGGTCCAATGTAATCAACCTGCCACCATATAGACAGCTGGTCACCCTGGGGAATGGTGCCATATTGGGGGCTGAGTCTGGGTCTCTGCTGCTGGCAGATTGGGCACTCAGCAGTGGCTATAGCCAGGTCAGCCTTGGTGAATGAAAGTCCATGTTGCTGAGCCCATGCATACCCTCCATCCCTATCACCATGACCACTTTTTTCATGAACCCATGGGGCAATGACAGGAGTTGCTGGGGAAAGAGTCTGACTGGTATCCACAGAACAGGTCATCTTATCCACTTGATTATTAAAACCTTCCTCTGCTGAAGTCACCCTCTGGTATGCATTCACATGGGACACAAGTATCTTCATATTTTTAGCCCACTCAGAAAGGTCTATCCACATACTTCTTCCCCAGACCTCTTTGTCACCAATTTTCCAATTACAGTCTTTCAAAGTCCCTGACCATCCAGCCAAACCATTCGCAACATCCCATGAGTCGGTATACAAATGCACCTCTGGCCAGTTCTCCTTTCAAGCAAAATGAACAACCAGGTGCACTGCTCAAAGTTCTGCCCACTAGGAAGATTTCCCTTCACCACTGTCCTTCAACCCAGAAAGGTGTTGTAGTTGCTGCAGCTGTCCACTTTCGGGTGATACC
>PVIY010041509.1:0-21603 GCA_004026745.1 Myrmecophaga tridactyla
ATCACTAATTGCAGAAGACACTCCCCTTTGGCTGATTACAAATGGAATCAGCTGTGGATGCAGCTGACGTGATCATGACCTAATCCTATGAAATGTCCTCATTGCAACAGACAGGCCAGCGCTTGCCCAATCAGATAAACAGGTACCACAACTTGGCCAAGTTGACACGTGTCCCTAACCATGACACAGGTAGTTCCTCTTTATGTTTTTTATGATCTACATTACCTCTATTTTTGTGCATCCATCATCAGAAAATGTACCTTTTTCTCATTCAATTATATTCTAACTCTTAGAGGAATTAAAGAGTAGAGTTGTGTGTTGAGGGTGCAGTATTACTGTAGGGTTTTTCATTTACCCTTTTAATTACTTTTACTGAAGATCTTCATTTCTTCACACTACTCCAACCACCTTCTCCTGTCTTTTCCTGTTATCCTGCAGAACTCCCTTTAGTAATTCTTATAGAACAGGTCTCCTTTAGTAATTCTTATAGAACGGGTTTTTTGTTGACAAGCTCTCTCAGTTTCTGATCATCTTGCACTATTTTCCTTTTAGATACAAAATACTGTTTCCGGTTCATCATGTATATTCTTGCCCCATCTTTAGAATCAACCATTTCTTCAAGGACTCCTAGGTTTTAGTAGAAAATAGTTTTTAGAAACCAAAATTTGAATTCTCAGTGTGCTCATTGCATTTAAAGGTGTCATTGCCTCTTAGTTCTCTCAGTAGACAGAGTGAGGACCTATGTGTTACATGCACAGTATGTATATGTATTCACAATCGTGAATCCCTACTGATACCTCCAATTCCAGTCCCACATTATGGGGTACGTTCTAGTCATCCCCCTTCCATATTCATAATTTACTTCCCCAACAGTAATGAACATGACTCCCAGCATCTCTAATTTACTTACTCCTTTGAGAAAGCCTCAAATACACAGAAGACGGTTTCAGAACTGCCAAGCCATATCAGAGCAATAAACAAACCTGTTAGATTTCACAGTTTATTTACAATACTTTTTTTCTGTGTGAAATTACATACACCAAAGTATACAATGTTATGTGTATGCTTTGATGGTTTTCAGCAAATAGATATAGCCTTGTAACTCATATCCCTACTAAGTAAGACAGAGAATATTTCTATCAACCCCAGAAAATTCCCTTGGTCCCTGTCACAGTTAATCCTACCTCACACCCTGAATTAACCACAATTTTTTTTCGTCAGTTACTTTTGTCTTTTCTATAATTTCACATAAATAAATGTATATAGTATGTACTGTTTTATGTCTCACTTCTTTGCTTAGTGTAATGTGTGCAAGATACATGATACATGTGAGATTTTTTTAGTGTAGCAGTGGTTTGTTTCTGTTTATTGCTAAATAGTATTCCTTTGCTTGCTCATGCTATGTGTTTTGCTAATTTCCTGTTGATAGACATTTGGATTGTTTTCATGTTTAGGCTTATGATGGTCTTTTTTACTTGTCAACTCGGCTTGTTATGCAGTTATAAAAGTGAAACAATAATCTAGGTGTTGCTATAAAACGTAAAGTTATTTATAGATGTAATTAAAGTCCATAATTAAGTGACCTTAAGGAAGATTATCCTCAATAATCTGGATGGGCCTGATTCATTCAGTTGAAAGGCCTTAAGAGCAGAACTAAGGTTTCCCTAAAGAAAAAAGAATTTGTATTTGGACAGCAGTTTTACCCTTTGCCCAAGAGTTCCATCTGTTCTTCCTGACAGCCTGTTCTATGTATTTTAGACTTGCTAAGCTAGCCCCTAAATTATATTAGCCAATTCTTTGCAATAAATCTTTTAATATATGCATATATCCTACTGGCTCTGTTTCTTTGGTTGAACCCTAACTGACACAAGATTATTATGAATAAAGCTGCCGTGAACATTCTTGTATGTAGTTTTTTTGGACATAATTTTTTCAGTTTATTTTGGATAAATACTTAGGAGTGGAATTTCTAGGTCAGAAGGTAGATATGTGTTTAATTTTATAAGGAATTACCAAACCATTTTCCAAAATTGTTACACCATTTTATGTCCACCAGTAATATAAGAATTCCATCTGCTCTTCATCCTCACCAACAATTAGTATTGTCAGTCTTTTTATTTTAGCCATTCTTTGGGTATGTAGTAATATCTTATTGTGGTTTTAATTTGCGTTTATCTAATGACCAATAATGTTGAACACTTTTTATGTGGCTATTTATTTCACATGGTTATTTTTAGAGCAATTTTAGAAATTGGATTATTTTTGTTGTAATTATTGAGTTGTAGTTCTTCAAATATTCTGAATGCAAAGCCTTTGTCAGATATTTGTTTTGTAAATATTTTCCCCATCTTGCCTATTCATTATCTTAAAGGTGTTCTGTTGACCAGAAGTATTTAATTTTAAACCAGTCTAGTATTTTTTTTAAATTTTTTTCTTTACTTTACTGCTTTCTTCATCTCATCTAAGAAAGCTTTATCCCCAATATCATAAATCTATTCTTCTACATTTTTTTTTCTTGAAGTCTATGTGGTTTTAGGTTTTGTTTTTATATGTATGCTCTATCTCATCCTACTTTTTTTTTATTTTTTATTTTTTGTATTTTTATTTATTAATTTAAAAAATTAACAAACAAAAACATTAACATATCATTCCATTCTACATATATAATCAGCAATTCTCAATATCATCACATAGCTGCGTATTCCTTTCTTAGAATATTTGCATCGATTTAGAAAAAGAAATAAAAAGACAACAGAAAAAGAAATAAAACGATAACAGAAAAAAAAAATTATACATACCATACCCCTTACTATCTCAACCTACTTTTTATGCATAGTATGAGGTAGCAGTTAAGGTGGGTTTCGCCCCACAGGAATATCTGCTTATTCCAGCAACATTTGTTAGCTCCATACACATTTATAAATATTACATCTTTCTAGTGAATTAACCCTTTTATTATTATTGTTACCAGACAAAGGCCATGGATTCTTTTGCCCGATGTGCTCAGTAACCAATTCCTGAGATACTGGGGCTTCAGAGAGAGTTTATTACTAGGTATATAGTAGGAGAGCAGATGGCCTAGTGGCCCCAAATCTGTCCCCTTGAACTGTAGTGATTCAGATAGTTTTAATAGAGAAAAGCATGGCCAGGGTTCAGGATAATGAGCACAGTGGCTCCAGATGATGTAATTAGAGGTGATCTGATTATTGAGAATGCATAGATTGATTACATGTTTAGTCACAGAATGGTGTAAGAAAATGTCAGAATGAGGTGTAGGTGACTTGTAAGTTACAGTCTAAGCTACTGCGCATGTCAGGCAGGCTTACTTTGGTTAGATCCAGCCTTGGTTATCAAGATAACTTTAGAGTTGAGGTGGGTTAGTTCTAGGCTGACCCAGAACCTTTCATTAACAAACATTATGGGCTGTCTTTAGTGATTACAAGACTCAAAAGTTGAAAAACTGGATAAATGGTACAAATGAAGGTTAGTCACAATCACAGGGGCACAATGCGATTAAGGGCTATGCAATCATTATCAGCGATCAAGGCAGCTGGATTACAATTTAGAGAGTTCAGGAATTTCCCTCTTCTGCGCCAATATACCAGAAAGCCAAATGGAATATCTATATAATGATTCAGTAATCAAAATCATCCCTTAAATCCTGATCCTCCTTTTGACTCAACATCTGTTTTGTTTTGTCTGATGTTAATATAGCTACTCCAGCTTTTTTATGATTAGTGGTTATATTTGGAGTTGTTTAGGCAGCAGGTAGGAAGATAACCCAACCTCAGATATGAAATTAATTCGGTGTCGTGTGTGAATTACTGATAGTTCATAATTAATTTATGAAGTTGTCTGGATTTAATTTTGTATTTTTTCCATTTTTAAAAAATGTTCTCTATTTTTATAAATTTCATTTTCTCAAGTACTCTGTATTGTAGACTCATTTTTTTCCTGAATACAGAGTCTTTATAATAAATATTTTCACTGTTGGTCCTTGGTTAACAAATTTGTTTGTTAACAAATAGTTCAGCTCCCTGAGAGATTCAGTCTGCCTGCAGGATTAGGGCAGTTGAACTAAGAACTGAGACTTCCTAGTTCCCAGTGTTGCCTTGCTTCTTCCTCCTTTTATTTTTGTTTATACAGAAGGTGATATCTTGCTCTGGGGGTTCAGCTTTTTTTTTTTCCCTCTCTTTCTTTCTTTGTTACTGTGCTGTTGAGTCTTTAAAAGTCAAGTGACTATTGAGTTGGCCAGGGGAATTGGAATGGGTTTATTTAATTAGATGGTGGGGCCCCTATGACCATGTCCCTCCTGATATGCCCAGGCCTGATGAGTTTGAAATCTTTGTTAAATGGAGAGCTTTATGCATTTTCTCATGAAATGAATGTTAATTGTGCTTTTGTCCCCACCCTTTCTTCTCAGGCCTAATATCCTGGCCTTAAAAGCCCTTTGAAGTATCTTGCCTATTGATAGACAACTACTAGGCTTAATTTTAATGTCGCTTTTCTTAACAGGAAATGTGTATGCTAAAAATTTCTTTTCTCAACAATACAAGTTAAATGTTCCCATCAGATTACTGACATTGAGGATAGTGGATTTTATAAAACAGTCTTCATGCATTCCTCATCAAAGAAAAAGTAATGAATATGACAGCAGATTTTACGTGTTGATCGAGACATTATTTCACTCTTTTTATGATTAATATTGCAGTGGCTTTTGCAACAGTCATTTTTTCTTTAAGGGAAATAAAAGTAAGTCATTAGGACCAGCTTTTTTTTTTTGATTGACTTTTGCCAATAAAATATTTCTAGAAAGGAGGGATGGATTTATTTATAAAGACCCTTTACAAGGCATAGGTTTTAGGAAAAATCTTTCTGAGAAATCAGTGACAGATTATTTCTTTTAGGTTCCGAACAGTACAGCGAATACACAGGCTATGCTGAGACATATCGCTGGGCCCGGAGCCATGAAGATGGGAGTGATAGGTGAGTTTGCTTTGACTCTCTTGTGGCACTAAGTGAAAAGAAAAGTGGATTTGACTCTGGGTACCCTCTGTCTTCTATCCACTCTTATTTTAGCCATTGCACGTCTTTTAAACTCAGTCTTACAGGTTCATTGGCAATCAGAACAATATTACCATCTACATATACCAAAGCGAAGTGCAGAGAAGATAAAAACCAGTACCTGTCTCCATTAGTTCAGAAGGGCACAGCTCTTTACAGTTCTTTATCTCTAAGCTTCCAACTGGAAGCAGTGGAGCATAACTTCCAAGTCCACACTTACTTTGAATAGGTTCTAATTAGAACTTAAAGCCTTTGACTAGCTCATTTAGAAATCCTTAATTTTTCTATGAGAGTAGGTGGATGGAGGAAACTTGTGTTGGGACAATTTGCCTAATGCCACAAATCAGTTAACAGTGGACATCCAGCAAACTTTTCTGCTGTCTCCTATTTCTCATTGAAATATATTTTTATATTTTGACATCCTAGTTGCTTCTCCACTAAATCATGTAGTTTCTCAGAGGCAAATGTTTGCAGAAGTGCTGCCTGAAAGCTTGTGTTTTTATGAGGAAGAGCTATTGTGGCAGAATAAATCAGCTATTTTCTACTAGTGACATTTTTACCACAGATTTATTTTTTGTAGTCTCGAGTGCAGATCCTGGTTTCTTTCTCCCTTTATTTTGTTTAAAGCACTTATCCATGTGGCTGTGTGTTTCTGGTAATTATTTATAGACCACCGTAACGTTTTCTATTGTTATTCTAAAGTATCAAAAGGTGAAATGTTTGGAATTTCATGTTTCCAAAATCATGATCTCATTGAGTCCTTCCCATTTCCACAGGCAGTGTGTTATTGTCTGCTTTACTGTATTTTTTTCTTTTTTTTTTTTTTACAAGGGCAAGCACCAGGAACCAAACCCGGTTTGCTGTATTTTTAAAAACAGCTTTTCTCAGTCAGCAGTTGAGCACAGTCAGTAGAATGTTGTACTGAATCATTATACTTTTTTTTTTAAACACTTGGCTTCTTGGGATTATTTCCTGTATGATATATAGTGGTACTACAAAGCCAGTGACTTTGAGCAGATCTCTCAGAGCAAACGAAGAGTAAACTCCCATTGAGACACAAATGCTGTATCCTTAGTGTTAGAGGAGAACAAAGAACTGAATTCCTTTTACCCTTTAACCCCTGAAATTCACTGTAAGGGATATACCTGTGAATAATGTTACATTGTGTTGTCTCTTGATAATTTTTCATTTTGCTGTCCAACGGTCCCCAGTGTGTATGCCTTTGAATCTAAAAATAAAATGGTATTTCCTCCCCTTCTTTTCTGCTGAGACCTATAGACACTGGTTTGTAGGTTTGTTTTTAATATATTTTCACATTTCATTCTTTTCTCCACTGTCTCATAAAACTGACTCCTTTGCAGGTTTTGTTTTTGTGAGTGGTTCACCACAGCTTATCTTTCTCCTGTCTCTGTCCTGCCCAGGGATGGCTGGCAGAGGCGCTGCACCGAGGTGGTAGCCATCGATGCCCTGCACTTCAGACGCTACCTCGATCAGTTTCTGCCTGAGAAGATCAGGCGTGAGCTCAACAAGGCCAGTAACCTCGTTTCTCAGTTCAGCTAACAGCTGTCCTCCATTACTGCCATTTTATTAATGCTGAAATTAATGCTTTCTGGTAATTCTTGCAGTGTCAATAAGTCTGCCTGCAGTGCTCCTGATTTAATGGCTGTCAGCTTGTACAGGATGTACTTTCCATTTGGTAATTGTTTGATTACTGGCAGAAGTTGTCAAATATATTGTTGCTTGATATTAAATCCAACACATACATTTATCTCATCAGGTACTTTTAGCTGCTTTGGAACATTATCATTTAAAAACAATATAGAAACAAATGAACCCTGAACATTTTTTTCAGATCTGCCCAGTGTTTTCTCTAAAAGGTCTGCTGTCAGAATTAAAACAGATAAGCCAAAAAAGTCAGTTAATGTTGTTCTATTATAGGTAAAATTTACAGAAACTAAATGGAAATGTAAATTGTTTGTTGATTTGGTCATTTGACATATTTTCCTAGAATTTGTGATTTTCTGTGACAGGACTATCTACTATAATAATTTTCTTTTTTTCTTTTTTTTATTTTATTACCTGTTGTTAGTTCAAATGTTCACTTTTGTTAACTAGAGTAAATAAACTCTTTTGTAAAATAGAGTGCTAATTCTGTTCTCTAGATTTGGGGCGTTACCAAACGGCTGGGATTGTTTTGTTTTTTGTTTTTTCATTTCTTCCAGTTAGTTACTCTCACAACCAAGGAGACTGCTCCAGTTCTGAAAACCATTGTTTACCTCCCATGAGCATGATTTTGTTGTGAGAATATTTTAAAATAAAGGTTTGTGGTTTTGCCTGGCTACACACTTGCCAGGCCCTACACAAAAACTTTTGATAATGACAGCAATCTGGATTGTACTGTTGAGAGCAAGTTGTAAATGTTCTTTATTGGCATGTCGAACAGGAAATGAATTATCTTCACATCTTCTCCCTGGTTCTTACCACAAGAATCCTCTGTCAGTGCTGTTCTGCCTATCTTCACTCAACTTGCCTTTTAGATTGTTAGGAAAATAAATGATCAAATAGTCCACAAAGGTTTTTAATGTACTTACAACTTAGTACATATTTTGAATATGATTATATATTAAGTTATATCCTAATCCATTTGAGAATCTGTTTATTGTTGAACGTGTGTTCTTATTTAATTTTATTAGATTATTTTAAGAATTCTCAAGGGAATCTCATCAAAGGTTTTTAAAAAGTAATGCACTATTTTCCAAAGTCGAACTTATATAACAAACATCCTTTATTTAACAAAAAAAGTAATTCCTTAGAAAAGCTATATTTTGGTATATCAACAGTTCTAATTTCCTCTCTCTTACTTGACTTTGAAAGTCAGAGATTTACCTGTATGAATGAATATCTTTTACTTGTAGTTGGGTCCATTTTATAAATAAGCTTACCTTTACTGTTCCAAAACTCTTGCCTTAAAGCAGTTTACAAACCCATGATGTTTTTATGATATAGCATATCAAGTAGAATAAAATTTGTCTTTAGATTTTCAGCAGGCATTTCCTATTAAACCCATATTTGTGAATTTATCACATGGTCATTGATACTAGAAGACATTTATATAAGCAATAGGTAGGTAGTATAGAGAGAAATATATGAAAAGGAAAGTAAAACTAAAATGTGTTTCACCAGAGTCTCATACATTAACACAAATTTTAAGGGTTTTTTTTTATGGATAAAATCTATACTTTCACATGTGTCTCTCTCCATGGGTGCTACACCATTCACTTTTAGAAATTATCTGCAGTTATGATCCTTTTAAAAGGTAACCTTGAGCATAAACTAATCATTTGATTTTTATTTCCCATGGCCAATTGATATTCTCATTTCAATGTAAGTAAAACTATAATTTATTTCAGTTTACCTGTCCTGAAAGACGCCAAGAATTTTTAACTATGAGACCTGGGTCTATGTGAATAAATTGTTAGTTGTAAGTATTTCATATTGAAAAACATTTATTTGTAGAATGCAGAGTCCTTGTGAGACACACTTTTTCCAAAAAGAATGAATTTTTAGGTAACCTGGCAACAGGAGGAGAAATTTTTTTTTTCTCATTCAAGTCAGTCACTGCCTTGCAAAATGCTTGCTTATAGGAGTTTCTCAGAAATATTTGTGAACTCGATCAGAAGGGGGAAGAGTGAAATGCGACAAAGTGTCAATGGCTGAGAGACTCCAAACAGAGTGGAGAGGTTGTCCTGGAGGTTATTCTTATGCATTAAGTAGATATCACCTTGTTGTTCAAGATGTAGTGGAGAGGCTGGAGGGAACTGCCTGAAAATGTAGAGCTGTGTTCCAGTAGCCATGTTTCTTGATGATGATTGAACAATGATACAGCTTTCACAATGTGACTCTGTGACTGTGAAAACCTTGTGTCTGATGCTCCTTTTATCTACCATATCAACAGACGAGTAGAACATATAGAATAAAAATAAATAATAGGGGGAACAAATATTAAAGTAAATTTAGTTTGAAATGCTAGTGATAAATGAAAGCGAGGGGTAAGAGGTATGGTATGTATAATCTTTTTTTTTCTGTTATCTTTTTATTTCTTTTTCTGTTGTCATTTTATTTCTTTTTCTAAATCGATGCAAATGTTCTAAGAAATGAATATGCAGCTATGTGATGATACTGAGAATTGCTGATTGTATATGTAGAATGGTATGATATGTTAATATTTTTGTTAATTTTTTAAATTAATAAATTTAAAAAATTTAAAAATATTTGTTAAATGAAATGGTTAGTGATTAATTAAATAACTTCTTAGATAGTGGTAGTACAGTTTTTGAAGATAAATTTTTAGAAATTATACAAATACATTATCTCAAATCACTCAAATTATTCCAGATTGTTTGGTGTCTCCTAAATATTTTTCAAATGCTAAATAAAGCCCAGTACGCAGTGTCAAATCAAGTGCAGTAAACAAATGAACTATATGAAGTAGATGGGTTGATTTTTAATGTATAATGCTACAGTTTTTTGTTTTTAGTCTGCCATTTTCATGTCAGTATGCTGCTTCACATTTATAATCCATAATAGACTCTTTTCGGTGAGAAATTAAAAAAAAAATTTATACGTGTAACAATAGCACAAGTAATTGCTTATTGTTAAATGATTGCTGGGTATGTGCCTGGTGCTCTTCTTAGCACATTATGTACATTGTCTGATTTAATCTTAGCCACCCAGTGAGGCCTAGCTACTATACTCACCTCCAGTTTGATGAGCTGAGCCTCAGTGGAAGTAACTTGCCTAAGGTCCCACAGCTAGGCAGTGACAAAGCTGGACTGAAATCCACATCCACCTAACTTCAGGTCACTTTTTAAAGTGTTAACCCTTCCAAGTAGAGATTACTATAATTTATGTCTCTTCTTCCATGTTTTTTCCATAGTTCAGTTATAAATCACTGAGAATTTAGTTATAATTCCCTGCATTTGATTATCACATCATTTCCTCATGCATATGCCTGAGCCGCCTCTTCTCTTAATCATGTTCTTGGCTTTGGGCACCGTGCATGTTTAATGTTTTCCTCAGTATCTTTTTCTATTTGATTTTCATGGAAATTTGAGGGATTTGACCTAGCCGATTCAGTGAATTCCCTTGCACCAAGGAAGTAGTGCAGGTGTCAGATGGCCTTATCGGTACATGGGCCAACGGGGTGCAAGCACCTGGTTCAACGGGGTGAAAGGACCTGGCACATGGGGAGGCATTTGACGGATGAATGTGCTGCTATTCACTGCAGTGTGCACCCCCAGTTTTTCTTTCAGCAAGGAATTTTTCTGATTCTTTCACTGAAAAAGGAGAAAGATATAAATGATTTTGTTAAATGTCATTGACAACTTAATTAGAAAACTAATCCAAATAACTTCAGACCTAGAATAAAGCATTCTATCACTTTTTTACCTACCGAAATTTACCTATTAAAATAGGTTTATGGGGTAGGCCATGGTGGCTCTGCAGGCACAGTTCTCGCCTGCCACGCCAGAGTCCTGGGTTCGTTTCCCAGTGCCTGCCCGTGCAAAAAAATAAATAAAATAAAATAGTTTTATAAATTTTAGTATAAGCAACAGGGAGGTTTACATGAACTGACAGCACAACTTGGAGAGAATAGTGAATTAAATGTTCTACATCTTATTAAGGTCTGTAAACTTAAGTTTATAGCAGTTGTCCATCTTAAATCACAAGGGATAACCTGCACAGACTGTTTTTATTTTAATTTTCATGCTAGAGAGAAAGTAGACAAATGAAGCAACAGCATAAAAGCAGTTTTCACCATCAGAATTCAGAATGGATTTCTAAGCTCTGAGGGTCTGTTTGCTACTTATAGGTACTCCTCACTAGATATTAGAAGGGTAATCCCACCAAGTGTTTTATTACCTCTTGAGAGAGTCCACTCCACCCAGGTGCCGCTTGGCCTCTAGGACTCACACTGTGACCTTCAAGTAGTGTTGGTTTTTAAAAGGAAGGCCTCATTCTCCTTTTACCTAATGAATCCTGTGATGCCATGTTTGACTGTGGGAGATCAGCTGTGCAACATTCTAGAGGAGAATTATCTTTGTAGTTGGAGAGATTTATGACTCCGGCCTGAAAAAGTGGCAAATAGCTGTGCAAGGGAAGAAAGAAATCAGCTGTGAAAAGTTGTATGTAACCATTTTAGGCTTGTTCAGGTAAGACTGAGTAATGGATATGTTTTGTAAAGGTTTCTGGATCAGAAATTAAACAAAGTGCAGTGACTACCCCAGCAGGGAATCACCACCATTTACTATTTTTAAAATTGATTATTTAATGATTTGTTATTATTACCCACCATCAAATCTGGAAGGGGATTGTTGCTAACCAGACTTTGATAACAAGACCAGTCAATACTTGCTGGGGTCATTTCTGAGTTCAACATTTGATCATTTATAGAATCAAAACTCATTACTCAGTGCAATTCAGTGTGACTTAGGTGTTCATTAGTATCTCTTACTTCCTCTCATGTGGTGTAAATGCCTCTTATTTTTTCCCCTATAAAGTTGTTTATTAGTCAACAAAAGTTGCTCTGTTGGTGTAATGTCAGATCAGTGTGTGGCTGGAGTTTAAGCTGGTTTTCCTTTGTTCTCTGAATCACTGATCACTCTCTTCACATACTCTTGCTTTGGATGAGAGATGGGGAGTGGAGGAGGCATTTGCCAGTGTTGAGCTCTTGAGAGCTCCTAGTCTCTTTCCCCATGAAGTGGAAACTTGGCGCTCTTTTGGGGATCTCAATATCCTTATCTGATCTTTGTTTCTTAGGGAAGGAGCTCAGTTCTTACTGTACAAGGAAGTGGTTCCACACTGAAACACCACTTCACAGCCACTAGGATGGCTATAACCAAAAAGTGACAAAAACAAGTTGGCAAAGATATGGAAAACTTTGGAACACATATCCAAAGATATGGAAAACTTGGAACAAAAAACACAAAACTTGCTGTGAACCAGCAGTTCTACCCAAGAGAAATGAAAACATTTGTCCATGCAAAAACTTGTACACCGATGTTCGTGGCAGCATTATTCATAATAGTATAAAAGTGGAACAACCCAAATGTCCCTCAGCTGATATCCATAAACTAGAATATTACTGTTCAGTGAGAAGGAATGAAGTACTGACACAACATGGATAAACCTTGAAAAGATTATGCTAAACAAAAGAAACCTGACACAAAAGCCCTCATGTTGGGTGATTCCATTTATATGAAATATCCAGAAGAGGGAAATCTATAATTACACAAAGAGGATTTGTGGTTGCCTAGGACTGTGGAGTTTAGGGAAAAATTGAAAGTAACTGTTAATGTGTGTGGGGTTTACTGGGAAAGCCATAAAAATGTTCTAAAATTGATTGTAGTGATGACTGCACAACTCTGAGTATACTGAAAACCACTGAATTGTACACTTTAAATAGGTAATTCTGGTATGAGTTATATCTCAATAAAGCTGTTTTAATAATTGAAAAAAAAATTAGGAAATTGCAGGGGGACCAAAATTATTTACAAAGGATCATTTCTAAAACTTTTTTACAAAATTAAAAAAAAAGGAAGTGTTTCCTTGATTCACAGTCCTGTCCTGGTCTCCAGCATTTAAGGTATTCCTCTCCTTGCAGGAGAAAAGGGAGGCCTGGGTTGTCCCTTTAAAGTGGACTCAGAGCAGCTTACTGCTTGTCTGTCTCTTGTTTCTGACCTTAGAAATGCTTGATTTTCACAGAATAAAAGAATTTTGTTCTTCATCATTTATAACTAGCTTATTGTATATATCTAATTACCATGCAATTATTTTATATCATTCAGTTTCTGTTTGATTAACTTGTTAAAGTCTTATTTGGTTAAAATACTAAATATAGTTTAGTTTCAATTTCATAGTTAGTTTTCATTGTGGCCATTTGTCAAAATAGATACTTTTCAGGAAAATTAGTTAATACTTTAATTTGATTTTGCTTTCACATTCTCCAATTTTAAGCAGTGAAGAAGAGACTAAAAACATATGAGTATATAAAACAGAGACATGAACTGGAGGCTATAAAACCTACCTTTGTATACAGACACATTACGAGAATTTGACATGAAAGAAAGCGGCAAAGTTCTGTCTGTCTGACAGAGGGTTTGTTATCTCCCTTGTTGGCATAATGGCAGGGACTCTTTATCTTTCAAGAACTTGCTTGAAAAAATTGAGCTCTCATTTTTGCCCTGAAAGAGATTTTCAGAAGCTCTGTGCATCTGATTATGCAGGTAATTTGTGAGTTCTTGTGTTACCTCTGTACCACGAGAGTTGAATGATGACATGGTACCAACTTATAATTAATATCTGTCAGGATTTATAGCCTAGGAAGGGGAGGAAGGAATAGTCTTTTTAATTCATCCATACATTATGTGAAATAAATTTGTATATCTTTGTGGAAACTTCAGCGAGCAATTTACTATATTTTTATGTGCAGCTTTCATAGAAGCATCTTTCTTCATCCTTGGTTTTTCCCTGACAACACTTGTCATAGATCATTCTTCTAATTTTATTTACTATTATACACATGCTATATTTCAGGCTTTATTTGGTACTTGAAAGAACCCAGGGGACATTGCTTTGCTATTATATTAAACCTTTTAATATAGTCTGATAGTCTCAGAAAAGTAAGAACCTTTAGAAAGCAGAAAGACCAACTAGCTGACAGCAAAGAAATGGAAATCAGAAACACTGAGATCTTAAACTGTAGCCTTTTTATATGCAAAGTGAGCTGTTCAGTTAATACTTAGCCAGCGTCCTTAGGATACTTCTCTTGGGTTGCTGGCAAATTTTTAAATATTCTAGTTTAATACAGAACTCTGGGAGTAGAGAATCTTGGAGCTAGGAGGGATCTTAATGGTTATTTCATAACAGGTGTAGGAATACCTATTTTAGATGGTTGCTTGTTTGTTAAGCATTTTGGTGGCAGGAAGCACATTTAAAATTTAGTCACACTTATTAATCTAGTCCAAATATTTCAAGCAGAGAAAGAAAGAATGCTGAGGAAGCATAGTTTTAACTCTGCCTTGATGAAAATATGATGCTCAAAAGCCTTCCCCCCCAACCTAGGGTGGCCCATGGTGGCTCAGCAGGCAGAATTCTTGCCTGCCATGCTGGAGACCTGGGTTCCATTCCTGGTACCTGCCCATGGAAAAAGAAAAAAAAGACCTTCTCCCCAAAACAGGTTTTTTTAGTGTCTTTCTTCCGTTTTAGTTCATGGTAGTTTGGAATTGGGATCCCATTGGTTCTTGAAGTATGTCTGGTATTTACATTTATGTTCCTTTAAATCAGAAAAAGAAACTGAAACATGTCTTGCCCAGCCTCAATACAAATGCATATTAGAATGCATTATTTCTTACTTCTTCTCTTGTACTCTCAAGCTTTTCTCTCTGTCGTTCTGTCTGCTTTGGCCCCCAAGAACAAAAAGGAAAAGAGAGGGAGAGAAAGAAGTTTGCTTATGATACTGATGCTAGTGCATCAGAAATACTGTTAGTGTCTAGTAACTCGTGCTTTGGTATTTCCTTTATCCTGCAGGCTTACTGTGGATTTCTCCGTCCTGGGGTTTCTTCAGAGAATCTTTCTGCAGTGGCCACAGGAAACTGGGGCTGTGGTGCCTTTGGAGGTGATTCTAGATTAAAAGGTAAGTGAGCAAGTTGCTCTAGACAAGGAATCTCATTGCGGAAAAGTTACTCAAACCAAATGTGTGATATTCTGTTATAAGATATCATAAAGATCTGAGAAAAAGAAAAAGAATATTTGACACCATCCTCCTTTTTATTCTCATTGGTGTTTAAAGGAATTTTTCACTTGCTATTTCCCTGCAGAGGTTGCTTAACTCTCTGATCTACTAGGCACAGTATTTAATTGAATAGAGAAAGGTCAGAAGACCAAAATTACTGAGGAATTTCACACCGAAGCACCCAATCAAGTGCTCTCCTTAACTGAAATGATTTTTATGGACAGAGCTGTTTCATTGACTTACTCATCAAATGTTTGAGGCATCTGCTAACTTCTAGGCACTGTAGAAAGCTCTAAGAATTCAAAGATGAATAAGATATGATTCCACTTTGGGGTTCATAGTCCACATATGAGAGAGAGGCCTTGGCAAATGTAGCTCACGGTAGTAAGTGCTTGCTTGAACAGAGGTCTTCAGGGCTGTGGGAGGACGGTCTAGGGGGGCTACAGAACTGCACAGAGTAGGGAGCATTTGGTTACCCAAGAGGAGAAACTGTTTTTGCACATTATTGTTTATAGTGGAAAATTCACAAAACCTAATCATCAAACCTATTGGCCATTTACCATTGCCAGATTTATTTTTTTAATGTTATTTTTATTGCTTTATTTTTGCAAGTAGTTATACAAAATAGCATTGTATCATTACCATTGTTACCAAAATAACAATGAAAGCATACATGAAACAGTCAGCTGGTTTTGATAGCTAAACTAGATATAGATGAAATCCATCTCGTTGGGACTAGAAGAGTTGAGTCTGTGATGTAATACTGCCCCCCCATTTTTTTAGAAAAAGCTTTTTATTATTTCTGTAAAAGTGACATGTTTATTGCTTTTTAAAAACCCAGAAAAATACCATAAAGTATGTAAAAATCACCTGAATTCTCTGTTAACTTTTTGGCAAACATGCTTTCTGATGCCTCTGTGAATATTCTACAGAGCCTTTTTAAATTAGTGAGATCATATCACATATTATTGTAATTCTCTAAACTCCTCTGTTTAAAGACCCTCTACTGTCATGGGTAGTTTTCAAAATGAATAAATGTAGAGCCACTGTCAATATGTTTTAATAACTACATGGTATTCTATTCTATGTCCATATTTACTGTAATTTATTTCACCAATTCTCCAATGATAGAAAGCTGAGTTTGCTTTATATTATATTATAAACAATACTATGGTATATAATTAAACATGCACTTTATATAATTATATATTATTTCCTTCATGGGGTAAATTCCTAGAAGCAAGATAAATGAATCAAATAAAAGGATATTGTTTTGGTTTGTTAAAGCTGCCAGAATGCAATATACCAGAAGTAGAACGGCTTTTAAAAAGGGAACTTATTAAGTTGCAAGTTTACGGTTCTAAGAAGGCTATAAAAATGTCCAAACTAAAGCATTCAGAGAAGGATACCTTGGTTCAAGGAAGGCATATGGGTCTGAAACACCTCTGTGAGCTGAGAACGCACATGTTGTCTTCCGCTAGCTTTCTCTCCAAGCCTCTCATTTCAAAAGACTTCTCCAGGGCCATTTTCTTTCTGTGTCTCCAAGTCTCTGGCTGTGTGGGCTCAGAAGGTTTTTCCAAAATGGTTCCCTCTGAAAGGACCCCAGTAAACTATCCCACCTTGAATTGGGTGGAGATACATCTCCATGGAAACAGCTTAATCAGAAGTTTCAAACCAGCACAGATATCCAAACTTTATATTTTGATACTACTTGCAGATTGCCCTTCTGAAGGACATTATCAGTTTACGTGCTCCTTGCATGAGCAACTTCACTAAAATAGAATTTTGTCAATATTTTAAAATTTTTCTGAGCTTCAACAGTTTTCATCTATTTAACAGCTATTTTTATTTGGTTTGCAAATTGCTTTTTACATCTCCTATCCCTATCTTGGGGAGTAGTTTTGCTTTTTTACTGGCAAATAATAACTATTTATTAAGAAATATTAATCATTTAAAACTGCCATTTTGTTGCTTTTCGTTTATTTTACCTGTTGGGTTGTTGCCATATAGAGTTCATTTGTATGTGTTCAAATTTTTGTGGTGTGCTTAGAAAAATCTTCGTATCCCCTCATTCTTAAGATTTCACCCACATTTTCTTCAAGTTTAAAAACAAAAACTGCCAGTGCTTTTTTTTTTTTTCATTTTTTTGAAAGCCTATAAAAGAAAGAATTTCTGTTTTGATTTTATTCTGTTTTTATTTATTCTTTGTCATCCTAAATTTGTTTGAGAAAACCTGTTTTTCACTTCTGGGCTTATTGATCTTATGACAGACGCTTTTTTCTGTTTTTCTGTTAAGTAAAATGAATGACTAGATTCATGTCATCAATCCATGAACCAGGTCTGCCATAAGCCTTGGTCATCTTTGATGGACAATTTGAGAAGCTTTATAAATGTATTGCTTTATTTTCTTTATAGCATAAAAGCCTTTCTTTCAGACTACAGCTTTGCTTCCTCTGGAGACTGGCAAGCATAGCATTCAAAGATTTCCATTACGTAATTCATTTTCTCAGACAATTTTAGAAACTCTGCAGTGGCTTTTTGACAACATCCTCTCATTATTACCTTGAATACTCATTTAAAAATTAAAAGCAATCATTAATGTCCCTCAGTAGGAGACTGATTATTGAAGTTATGATTTTGAAAAGAAAGAAATTAAGGTACATCTGTGCAATGGAATATTATACAGCCATTAGAAACCTTTGCAGAGATATGGCTAGTAACATGGAAAGATATTCTTGGACTATTACCAAAGTATGTGCCAAAAAAACCATTTTAAAAATAAAGTTATGAATATAAAACATCCCACCTAAATTTGAGGTTCTCTGTGTTCATCTGTTTGTGTGCAGAGATTAAGTATGGTTGTTTCTAGGTGGGTGGTGTAGAAGTTTTATTTTTATCTGTATTTTTTTGTTGTGAGCATATGTTTTTGCAACAAAAAACCTTATCAAAACATTGTCATGGAGGGGAAACATGGGCATATGTCAATCTTTATTTTTTTATGTTTTATTTCTTGGGGTTGTATGGGCTAGGAATTGAACCTGGGTCTCCCGCATGACCGGTAGGCATTCTATCACTGAACCACCTATGCACCCTATTAAATTTGTATATCTTTTACTAGAAATAAGACTAAAGCTATTTTTATCTGCTTGTCTAATTGTGCATGAGTTTTGCAATTTAGAACAATATAGTTTTGAATTGCCTTAATTGTACATGACTGTGACAACTATTAAAAGAATGTTGTAGACGTAAGGGTGATCTGGCTGTGACCTCTGTCACCTGATTGATCACCAGGGTTGATTCTGCTGATCTAGTTGGTTAGGCAGGTGTCGGTTCTCCCCTCACCACGTCGTGTGCGTTACTCCCGAAGCTACAGCTACATGCTGGGTCGAAGAGGAGGGAGTTCCCTGCTAGAGGACTGTTCTTCAGTCGAGGGTTATATGAGTAGCTGCACTCCCTGCTAGAACCTCCAGACAAGCTCTCTAGAGAACATTGCTCATATACTCATTCATTCAGCAGTCATTTTTTAACAGCTTCTAAACACTATTCTAGATGTAAAATAAAATTGTAGAACTATTATCACACTGTTATATATCATATATTTCTATTTTTCCATGTTCTCTCATATTTTACCTAGTTGTAGTTTATCATGTACATGTAATTTCTGTACTTTGCAGTTCTACTTAATATGTTATAAATATTTTTGTTTATATATCATATTAATAATACTCATACTATGCCATTTGGTTATTATATTCGACTTGGCTTAACCGTTATCACATTTTTATGTACTTATCCAATTTCTGATTATTTTGTTGACATAACAGCATATAGTGGTTAAGAGAATGGACTGTGGAGCTAGTATCCTAGTTTCAAATCCCAGCTCTGACACTAACAGTCTGTATGACTTTATGCAAGTCATTTAACTTCACTGTGCCTTAATTTTGGCATTACTGTCATTTGAGGCCAGGTAGTTCTAGGTGTCTTGTGCACTGTAGGATATTAAGCAGCATCCTGGATGCCAATGGTACCCAATCTTCCCCCACAGATATAACATCAACAACAAAATAGGTTTCCAGATAGTACCAAGTGTCTTCCTGGGGACACAGGTCGCCCCTTGTGGAGAACCTCTGATGTAGAGGAATGAGAGTAGCAGCTGGCACCGAGTGAACACTCAACAAATGTTCATTATGATTATTTTCTATGTTTATTACTGTTATTATCTGAAAGATATATCATTTTTCTTCTTAAAATTACTCTAACTTTAAAAGTAGTATTACTGAGCTAGATGATAAAACTATGTTTATGACCCTTATGCTGGTTTGAAAGGAAGTATGCCTCCTAAGAAAAGCCATGTTTTAATATAAATCCCATTTCATAAAGGTAGAATAATCCCTATTCAATACTGTATATTTGAAACTGTAATGAGATCATCTCCCTGGTTGATGTGATTTAGTCAAGAGTGGTTGTTAAACTGGATTAAGGGATGGCATGTCTCCACCCATTTGGGTGGGTCTTGATTGGTTTATTGGAGTCCTACAAAAGAGGAAATATTTTGGAGAATGAGAGATTCAGAGAGAGCAGAACGATGTAGCCATGAGATGCCGAGAGTCCACGAGCCAGCAACCTTTGGAGATGAAGAAGGAAAACGCCTCCCGGGGAGCTTCATGAAACCGGAAGCCAGGAGAGAAAGCTACCAGATGACGCCGTCTTCGCCATGTGCCCCTCCAGCCAAGAGAGAAGCCCTGACTGTGTTCACCATGTGCCTTCTCACTTGAGAGAGAAACCCTGAACTTCATCGGCCTTCTTGAACTAAGGTATCTTTCCCTGGATGTCTTTGATTGGACATTTTTATAGACTTGTTTTAATTGGGACATTTTCTCAGCCTTAGAACTGTAAACTAGCAACTTATTAAGTTCCCCTTGTTAAAAAGCCATTCCGTTTCTGATATATTGCATTCCGGCAGCTAGCAAACTAGAACAACCCTTGAGAAATATTACCATTGCTTTCCAGAGTAACTAACTTACAGTGTAAACGGAATTTTACAGGTAGAGAAGCTTTTCCTCAGACTTACTACCTTGGCTTCTTTGGTTGTGATGTGCCTTGTTTTTGCTCAATTAAACGGTGGAAAATAGTATATTAATTTTCATCGAAGGCATGGGTTTGCCTTTTCCTGGTCTTTTTGCTATTTTTACTTCTTGATAACTACCCCTTTATATCTCTGACCATTTCTCTATTAAGAACATTTCTTGATATTTTAATGACCTTTCAATAAAGATTAGTATTTAAGTGATTATATTTTATGCAAATATTTTTCATAAATTCTCCTGGTACCCTTCGTTCTAATTTCTACTTATTGTTGTTAATATTGGTTTTTAAATGTATTAGTAAAAGTGTGCATCATATATTTTTAATAAGCCTTGTTTCTTGGATATCTGTGATTTCTCTTTTCCTTTCCTAATTTCATCTTATTATAGTAGATTATCTAGTACCATTTTATATTGTTTCTACTTTTAAAAAGCCTTTGAAGTTATTACTTCTACAATTTTTAATTTTTAGTTTGATTTCTGCTTTTATCTTGATTAATTATTTCAGTATACTTTTGTGAGTTCGTTCTTTTTCTGAATCCCTGTGTTGAATCTACATTTACCTTTTTTCCTGTATGTTATAGAAATTATGTAAAGCCGTGAATTTTTCTCTGAATATAACATCAGCCACATCTTGTAAGTTTTGACAGCTTGTTTTCTAGATTGCATTATTTTGCTTTTACCCGTGAGGGTTTTTTCTTTTTTTTTAATTTTTCTTTTTTAAAAATATTTTTACTGACACATCTTCACACACATACAGTCCATACATGGTATATAATCAAGCAACTCACAATACTATCACATAGTTTTGTATTCATCACTATGATCATTTTAGAACATTTGCGTCACCACAGAAAAAGAAATAAAAAACAATAAACTTACACGTCCCATATACCTTACCCTTCCCTCTCATTGACCACTAGTATTTCAATCTACCCAATTTATTTTATCCTTTATTCCCCCTATTATTTTTTTAATCTATACATTTTTACTCATCTGTCCAAACCCTGGATAAAAGGAGCATTAGACACAAGATTTTCACCATCATACAGTCAACATAGTAAAAGCTATATAGTCATACAGCCGTCTTCAAGAACCAAGGCTACTGGAACACAGCTCAACTGTTTCAGGTACTTCCTCCAGCCACTCCAACACACCATAAACTAAAAAGGGATATCTATATAACAAGAATAATCTCCCAGATAACCTCTTCACCCTGACATCTCTCAGCCAGTGAAACTTTGTGTCATTTCTCTCTTCCCTTGAATCATGCCTTCTTGACTTTCTCAATCCCATGATACCCAGGTGTTTTGTTTTGTTTTTTAATTCAAGCTTATTGTATAATTCTTATGAGGTAAAATTAGCTTCCTAGATAGTGTCACTCAGTGAGGTTTGACAAATGTATAGAATTACTTAACCACCACTACATTCAAGGTAGAGAATATAAATAAAGTTTTTTTGTCCTTTACAGTCACTCCCCTCCCCCACCCCCTGCACCATGCAGCCTGTGATCTCTTCTCTGACTCTAGGTAAAGTCCAGTTTATTATTGTTATTTTATGATTTGTGTTTTTTGTGGTTATCTTAGAAATCTTTGCCAAACTGAAAGTGACTAAGATTTTCTCCTTTGTATTCTTCTAGAATTTTAATAATTTTTTCATGTA
>PVIY010041510.1:0-21653 GCA_004026745.1 Myrmecophaga tridactyla
GCCCTCCCGCCCCTTCCCCGGGGGCCGTGGCTGGGTCCATAGCCCACTGCCCACTGTCCACTGCCGAAAGAGATAAAGATGCCTCCATGATGAGCTCATTTCCATGGCCTGGAAGGGAGCGCACAGAGACCTGCACAAACAGCTCCTTTCTGCTTGGGCATCTCTGTGGTTGAAGATGGTGCAGCTTCTCCGGGGAGGGTGGGGAGTTCCCCAAATCCCAGCTGAAGACACGGCAGCCTCCTCGCTGGGGCTGGTGGGCAGAGGGAAAAGGGGCCGCACAGCCTCTTTGCCTGTGTCCCTCATGGACCCCACCCAGGGCAGGTCTGCTCCGGATGGAAGTGGCGGGTACTGGCGACCCTCGAGAGTGACCGGAAAGCTGGAGGGGCTTCCGCTGAGGAGGGGGGCGAGGCGCCCACGTGAGGACCCCATGCGGCCACCAGAGAGTCTTCTCATGGTGTCCACACACAACACTTACACAGACACGCACACTCACACAAGGCATGCACACACACATGTACACCTACACACTCACATGCAATCACACTTAGATGTTCATGCACACATGCATGCACAATTACACATTTACACACGTGCACACAGAGACATGCACACATACACTCACATGCATGCAGTTACATATGTACACACAGGCATACACACATGCACAGTTATACACTCATATACATGCAAACTTAGACATCCATGCAAAGTTATGTATTTAGACACATGCACACACAGACATGCACACTCACAATGCACACACAGGCACACTCACACATTCTTGTGTATGCACTCACATATGTACATTGCACACATGCATACACAATTGCATATGTTCACACATGCGCACACAGAGACATGCACACTTCCACATGCACACTTCACACTCACACATGCACACTCATACACATGGGCACACACACACACAGCAATGCTCTCTCATCTAACTCCCCAGAAGGTATTCTCATAGCAGAAAGAGGAGGTGTCCACTTCTCCATGATGCACACTTAAGACCTGGTCAGAGAAGTAAGTATCTCATTATTATCAGCTCAACTTTTAAAATCTTGCTTGGAGACACAAAATTTAGTAATAGAAAAATCAGAAGCTATTTGAGGGCCAGGTCTTTCCACCCCTACAAAGCGACTAATGTACCCAGACTCGTACCCTCATGTCCAAGTATGTGAATTTAACTTCCACTCTCTCTTTCCTAAGGTGAGAAATATCCTTTGGGGAACTGTCCCCCCGAGGAATAAAGTGCTGAACCCATTTTTGTGCATGTGGAACTTGAGGTGAGGGTTGAAATGATTTCTAAGTAGCAGGTTGGAGTGGAGGCTGAGAATTAGAACTGGAAACATAAAGCAGCAGCATAGAAGAACATTTTTAAGAGGCATTGGAAGAGCTGAGAGGTATTTCAGAGAGCCATACCCGCAGGAAATGCCAGGTACTATCATTAGGTAAATACCATTCGACAAATGTCAGCTTTTAATGAAGACCCCACAAATGTACTTTTATTAGGTTTTAAATGATATGCCAAAGGGCTCTGAGTTGGCTCACACAAGTTTATTTTTTCAGTCATGTGGAAATAGGTTCTCCTTCGTTCATGAACCACCTTGAAGATGGGCTATTTTGAATCCAAACTACCAAGTCACAGCTAAGCTGGGGCTCGCAGTAAGCTCACATTGTGTTATAAATTGCTCTGGAGTCGAATTATGAATAGATATTAAATATAAATAAGAGGAAGGGGAAGAGAAATTGATTAGGATACCATGGCTTATTTATTCATGCAGTGTGCACAGAAAGTAATTTGGGAATTGTGAATAGTGATATGAATCCTTTTTGAACTGCTGGGCTCTAGAGGTGAGTTTTTGTACCAGTGAAAGTTTCCATACATGCCTGACCATAAGGTGAGGTTTCCTTTCTCTGCAAATGCTTATCACTTAGAGAAGAAGGAGTTTTTTCTTATAAGGGTCTCTCTCAAATGCTTTATTTTAATGACAATCACCTATATGGGAAAGACACATTTGCCTGAAAACACATCTAAAAACAATTTCCTAAAAGTATATGAGTGGATGCTGGTGGCTTGGGATAAGATTTTCATTGACGGCATCTACACAAATGGAAAAGAACCTTCTCTCAAACAGTGTTGGCTGTGAGGAAGAGGATGGGCTCAGAGAGCTGTTAGAGTCAGAGGCCACAAAGATGCAGGAAATAATGAAAGGTTCAGGAGACACAATAGAATAAAATTGTTTCAAGAAAAGCAAGACTGGATAAACGCAATACTGCTGAATTGGTATATTCTAAGTATATGCTTTTACATAGGCAGGTGGAACTCACTGACTGAATTGGATATTGTTAGTAGATAGTTGCCTATTTATATTGATAATGTTTATATTTCAGTGGGCCAAAATCCTTCTTAGCAAGGAGAGGGTGCGACGGTCAGTTTCCTGTGCCGGCTCGGTTGGGCTCTAGTGCCCAGGCTTCCGGTCGGACGCGTCCTAGCCGTAGCTCCCGGGGAGTTTGTTGCATGTGGAAAGCACCCACAAGCAGCTGGGTAAAGTAGAGGAGACGGCCCCTCAGGATGTGGGGGGCCTCACACCACCAGTGCACACCTTAAGGGCAGGAATGAGCTTTCCCTAAAGAAGAAATTCTGCCTCAAGACCGCAGCGACTCGTGTCTGTGTGTCCAGCCTGCCAGCCTCCCCTACGGATTTCAGGCTCAGAATGGCAATACCAGCTCCTGCTGGAGAGCTTTCCCACCTGCCCCACAGGTTTTGGATGCCTTAGCCCCTCAATCACATAAGCCAATTTCCAGAAATATACAATATTAAATGTGTTTAGAATCCAATAATTTAATATCATATAATAGTCAATATATAAAAATAAAGACATTTATGTTGATACACATGCTCATATACATCACCATATATAAATATGATTTCCTCTTACAGGCTCTGGTTCTGATTTTCTGAAGAACCCGTGACTAAAAAATGATACTCGAAGTTCATCTTCTCATTTGAAATGTGGAGAAATGTTTGCTTTTCGGCATTCCCCCAAATTCTAGTCTCACGTTATCTCATCTCTGGGTGACCAGTTGCCTTGAGTGAACTTGGGAGCCCAGCACTGCAGGAGGGTGTAATGAGGTGAGGGCTTAGCTCTGCACATGGGTGCTGGCCTGCCTCTTTCACCACTGAGTCAATGCACTCTGGTCCGGCAAGTTGTCCTTAATCCTAGGAGCTTTCTAGATGGGGCCAGCACACAGTATTCCTCCAGCTTTTCCACAGAGAGACTCACAGTGGCAAAGGAGAACACTTGTCCATATCTGGACACCTTGGATGGTCAAGCTTCATGTTAAAAGTTCATGTAATTTTTATGTTCCATTGCATAAGTAGATTTGTTATTCTAAAAACAGTGCCATGTTCACCCTCTTTCTTCTGTAAGTCCTAGTTGGGGGGGCCCTGTCCCCCTGGGTGGTCACTGTGACCCAGGGTGAGAAGCATGGCACAGACCTGGACTGTGGAGCCAGAGGGTCATCATGGCCTTATCACGGAACAGCGTCTGACCCTGGGTTAGCAGTCTGTACACTCTGAGCTTTGGTTTTCTACCCAGTGGGGGCTCAATGCCTGCCTTAGAGGTGAGGATTAAATGAGATGCCCACTAAATGAGGCCCAAGGAATGCTGGCTCCTTCCCCTGCAGCAAGTCTTCTGCAGAGATGGAGCAGCTTGGAGAAGCTTCTCTGGGGGTGTTATGCTTGCTGGCTCTCAGCCTGGAGTGACCTTTGTCCCTACCCACGTTGTTCTTGCAGAAGTTTGGCAATGAGGCCATCCACCCCAGGCCCGGACTAGCCCAGGATCCTCTCAAATTTGCTTCTGGATTGGGTTCTTGGGACTTGGGTGTGAGCAAACCGAGAACATGCCTTCTTTCCTAGAAAAGATCGAGGCTGTGAATTATCCTTGAACTCCTGCTTCGTCCCCTCTCATTCTATCTTCAGGTTTCTTCATTCTTTTTATTGATCCCTGCACTCCATTGAAATTGTCTTCTTGAATTGTGAAATCCAACTGTTTCTTCTTAATCCTCATCCAATTTACCGTTTTTGCTGAATTTGATGCTATGGTCTTCCTCAGCTGTGAGACACCTCTCTGCTGATTTCCGCAGAACATCTTCTCCTGCTCTGTGATCCAGAACTCAACTTCTCAGCTAGGCTTCGCAATAGGAAGAGAGAGGGAGCCTGGGGTGCACATGTGGACGCTGTGGATAAATGCTTCCAGACAGAAGTGATATGTTATTTCCACTCGTACTCATTCGGCTAGAACATGGCTGTGCTTAATTTCAAAAGGTCAGGCAACTGCTGACTTCCCACTTGCCCAGAAGTGGAGAATTTCCTATTGGCAAACAGCGGCGACACCTACCACGACTCGCCTTGGATTGCGTTTGTTATCGTGTACCTGTTCTCCCTGTAGGGAGAGGCTCTCAGAAGGCAGAACTTGTCCATACTTACATCCTCAGTGTGAGGAGTGGTACCTGGTGAATAATAGGACTCAATAGATGCATTTCTTTGGACATATTAGAAGTACCCCAAATGTATTGTGTTATCATTTTTGGTTCTTTGCCTTTTTCTTGCAATCCCCATGCCTGCCTTCTCCCATCCCCCACCCCCTCTACCCTGTCCCTCTTAGCCCAGCCGTGGGCAGGATAATTCTGCCTCTTTCTGGATTTACCCCAGGTTAGTTTGCCTAGAGGAAGCTCACGCACACGGAGCTCTCATCACGCACAGGCATTCTCGTGTACCGTTTCATTTAGTCTGCATAATCACCCCACTGGGCGGATCTTATAGTTCCCACTTCACATATAGGAAACATAAGGTTTTCATTATTTAAGCAACTGGCCCCAGATTGTAGAGCAGGTGACTGGTCAGGCTGGTCACCCTGAAGCCTGCGCTCTTAACTGCCACCCTGGCTCCCCGGTCTGGCCTGGACAGTCCGTGTGTGGCTGCTGCGTTACACACATCACGGCACCCGAACAAAGAGGCTCAACTTTGTTCGTCTTTGGGGAAACGTACATTAAAACCCCATGAGATACTGACCAGAATGACTGAAGATAAAAAGATTGATAATACAAATGTTGGTGAGGATGTATGTTAAGTTTTTAATATTCATCTTCATTAACTTTGCCCCAAATACACACACCAGGTGTTCTGGATCAGAGACAGACTAGTTTTATTATTTACACGCCAATAACTGCCCCAGCCCTTCTGTCCTACTCATCACCTCTAGGACAACGCATTGAGAGCCAGAGAGAAAAACCTTCTACCCAAGTGTACAACCTTCCATAGGCAACATGTGGACACAAGTGGATTTTCTCTGCTTATGTACAGAAGAAAGAAGCAGCTCCCTCTTCTTCCCCTCCCAAAAGGAGTAAGAAAAGCCTTTTCTCCATGGAGGTAAATGGAAAGAACTCTGGATTCTCACTCTAACTTTTTGAAATGTAAATACCTCCCTCTAAGGACCAGATAAGCCCCTGTGTCTCTAGCTTTTGTGACCTAACGATGTGTCCAAGATTACAGATCTCATTTTCCCTTGAAATATAAACACATATTTTCAGAAACAGGTAAATATCTTGTGAGTTCTCCATCTAAAGAGTTATAAATCAACTACTCAAAGTTTTTCCTTAGCCCGGGAGCCCAAGCTTTCAGCCCAGCTCTGCAGGAACACACGTGTTCTTTCTATAGTCCACAATGTGGAGCAGCTGGAAGTCTCACGCGCCGCAGGTGGGAATTGAAAATGCTATAGCTACTTTGAAAAAAAGTTTGGCAGAATTTTCTTTTAAAGCGTCAAAGATACAATTACCAGATGACCCAGCAATTCCACTCCTGAGTATTTACCCAAGAGAAACAAAAGCAGTTATGGACAAAAAGACTTTTTTTTTCTTTTTGAATTATAGTCCCAAACTAGAAAGAACTCAAATGTCCAGCAGCAGGTAAGGGGATAAACAATCGGGGCGGATTCTTACAATGGAATCCTATTCACCAATAAAAATGAATGAAGCACTGATGCACCACCAAGAGTCCTGCATCTCAAAACACTAAAGAGCGCACACTGTGATCTCAATATGTGATAGTCTAGAAAAAGCAGAACCAATCTTTAGTGACAGAGAGCGGATCAGTGGTACATGACCAGGTTGGGGTGGGGGTTGGTGTTCTACCCCTTGATTGGGCAGGCGGGCTACAGTCATTAGCATTTACATTTGTTAAAACTCATCAAACTCCACATTAAAATGTGTGGATTTTATTGTATGCAAATTTTACCTCAGGAAAATTGATAGTTAAATGCTTTCAATGGACAATGAACAGTCAAGATATAAATTGCATTTGAAAAGCCAAAGAACCATTGGTTCTCAAATGGCTGTTTAGAGCCATAGGTTCAAGTGCAAAAGAAAAGAACAAAATGGGCTGGTATTGGGTCGGCGGGAAATGCTAGTGCTGGTCTGAATTACAACGACTATCTATAGGCAAGAAGGAAATACTGTTGACATTTTGGGTTCAGTATTAAATGCACAGATTTAGTGCCTTTCTGTTTGGCAACTATTTAAGAAAAAGTTTTGGGGCTCTTGATATTGGAATGTAATAATACTGCTTCTTTAGAAAAATTAGATGCTATTTGTTTTATTTAAAATGTCACTTTCAACAAATGGTTCTGGGACAACTGGAAATCCACATGCAAAAATAAAAATGAAATTAGACTCCTACCTCATGCCGTACACCAAACTTGTGTGCTTCAAGGGATACTATCTCAAATCATATATCTGATAAGGGACTGTTCTATATAAATAACTCATACAATTCAATGACGAAAAGACAAATAAACCAATTAAGACATGAGCAAAAAGATCTGAATGGACGTTTTTCCAAAGACATGTACAAATGGCCGATAAACACATTAAATCTCTTCATAATTATTTGTCATCAGGAAAAAATGTAAATCAAAGCTGCAATGAGGTACCACTTCCTGTCCCCTGGGATATGTAACAAAAAAGAGAGAAGATAATAAGTGCTGACAAGGAGGTGGAGAAATTGGGAGCCTCAGACACTGCTGGCGGAAATGTAAAACTGAGCAGCAGTCACTCTGGAAAACAGCCTGGCGGTCATTGAAAAAGTTCAACTTGGAGTTACCATTTGCCCCAGCAATGTCACTGTTTGGACTATATCCAGGAGAAATGAAAACAGATGTCCACACAAATACCTTTACATGACTGCTTGGCAGCACTGCTCATCACAGCCCAAAGGTGGAAGCGAGGTCTGAGTCCACCAGTGATGAGTGGCTGTGCCAATATTTGGGTAACTGATGAATGGATAAACAAGCTGATGAGCAAATCAACAAAATGTGGCATGTCCAGACAATGGAATATTACTTGGCCTAAAAAGGAATGAAGTTGATACCCTGAGAACATGCTAAGGGAAAGATGTGAGTCACAAAAGGCCACATATTCTCTAATTCCATTTATATGAACTGTCCAGAACAGGTAAATCTGTCAGAACTGGAAGTGGATTAGAGTTTGCCCTGCCCTTGTGGTGATGAGTGCACAACTTTGCAAATATTCTAAAAACCATTGAGTTCCCTACTTTAAATGGGTGGATTGTATGCTTGTGAATTATGTCTCAATGAAGCTGTTACACAAGTAATCTTATTTGCATTATTTTGATTTATAATACTTTTCCAGCAAGATAACTCAGTGTGAAGTGCAATGTCGGTCTATTCATCTATGGAATTAAACAAAAGTCCTGTAATTTTGAGATGTTCACAGGTGTTTTTCAAGAGAACAGAACATTAACCACCATGCAGAACTATTTAAAAGCAGGCTGTAAGAAGAGATTTGCATCTTTTTGGTTTTGGTGGCTGCAAAGGCAGTTTGAAAAAATCCTTCACTGAGATGTGTTCAAGGGTCTCATCGTCACTCGTAACAAAATATTTAGGTTCTTTTGTCATGAAAGTAAAGCAATTCTACTTTAGAAATTGCTTATTTTCAGCACACTTTTGTTACATGCTCTAAAAGTGTGGGTAACAGATACCCTAATTATGAAATGTTTTTAAATCTGTACCTTTGTGAAAAAATATGAAACTATACAATTTGGAGTACTCACCAAAGTAATATATTTGTAATTACTTTGTACAAAGTAATATATTTGTAAGCATAATTTAGGTAATTTCCCTCTTTCCTTTTCTATGGCTTAAAAGTAACTAGCAAAGCTTTAATGAGTGATGCCTCATTAGTTGAATTAGTTGGTCCTCTCTAATATTTATTTTAGTAGAAAATGTCTAGTGAAGAGTAGAAAAAGAAAATTGATTGAAGATACTCAATCTTTAAACACTTTTTTGTCATTTTGGACACACTTGTCTTTACTGAGTCCAAGCATTGAAAAAGACACTGCCCCCACTTTGGGGAGAACTAAGCAAGTAGGAGGTAGTTACTAGGGCAGCTTTCTCTACCCGCTTCCCTTCCCATAAGCAAGCCCATCAAACAATTATTTCAATAAAGTAGGGAGATTTTATTAAGATGTCATTTAGTTTTGCCTTCCTACCTTCCCTCCAAAAGCATTAGTGTGTGCATTTCAGGAGCAAAGTGCTTAGAAAAGCTGATGACTCAGACCATTCTCAAAGGCTTAAGTCCCTGGAGGGAGACAAGATGTAAGCAGGTAGGTGCCCTGATGCCTTTAGGTGTGGGGCTGGACGGTGGGTCCCAGCATGGCATGGGGGCAAAGGAAGTGATCCTGCCAAGCAACCACTCCAAGGTCACAAGAAGCCTGCTAGCCTGGGCTCTTTCTTAATTTCACCAGAGCAACTTCTGAATCTCACTAGCAATGAAAAACAAAAAACAAGACTCACCACACACATAAGCAATTTCCCAGCTTGACAGTGTGAATGATACAGAATGTCCAGCTGCTCCCAGTGGTCCACACATTCAGGAAGTCCAAGACTCCAATTCAAACCATGTGGCCCAGGCATGGACACAGAGAACGAGCAAGGGCAGACCAAGGAATGTCTCAGTGGGTGGAGGTGTGTCTCTGGGTAGAGGAGCATCTCTGGGTGGAGGAGCATCTCCAGGTAGAGAAGCATCTTTGGGTGGATGACTGTCTCCATGGATAGAGGAGCATCTCTGAGTGGAAGAGCATTTCTGGGTGGAGGAGCATCTCCAGGTGGAGGAGCATCTCCAGGTAGAGAAGCATCTTTGGGTGGATGACTGTCTCCATGGATAGAGGAGCATCTCTGAGTGGAAGAGCGTTTCTGGGTGGAGGAGCATCTCCAGGTGGAGGAGCATCTCCAGGTAGAGGAGTATGTTCGGGTGGATGACTGTCTCCATGGATAGAAGAGCATCTCTGGGAGGAGGTGCATTTCAGGGTGGAGGAGCATCTCCAGGTGGAACAGTGTCTCTGGGTAGAGGAGCACATCTGGGTGGAGAAGCATCTCCAGGTGGAGGAACATCTCCAGGTGAAGGAGCATCTCGGCAGGTAGTGGAGTGCCAGTTGAACGAGCTTCAAGCTGCGTGAGAGGCCCAGTGGCTGACTCTCCAGTACTGTGTGCTTGACTAATGTGTAAGACCCAAACTCTGCTCTCCTGTGCACGTGGTGTGGGGAGCATGTCCCTCCTGCCTGTGAGTTGGTCCCTGCATCTGTACTTGTGCACACACGGCCAGCACTGCCGGCCTAAACTTTGGCTATGAAGGACAGCGGCACACTCTGGCTCACGACAGCCTTGGGGTGATTGCTTCCACGTGCCCTGTGGCCCGGGGGTGCCTCAGCTGTATGAGGAAGTCTAAAAAACAATCTATCTTTTTTATCTTCTATTTGTCAGAAATTTATACTAGATAGCACTTCGTAAATAGAGAGAACTTCTAATAATAAACAACTAAGAGTTCCTTTTCCTTATAATGAGACTTCTTTGAAAATTGCTCTAAGAATGATGAAAACAATTCTTTGCACATTATAGACCAGAAAGAAATAATAGATTTTTAGGAAAACAGAGTAAAATACAGTGATATTCAAATTAGGTTCAAACGTTTGTTTATTTTCATTTCTACAAAGGTTTCAGTCATACGGCCTCTGTCATTAAAAAATTATTTGAGCTCACCAAAAAGTAGAGGTCAATAAAAAGACTGAAAGAGCAGGTTGTCATGGCCTGTACAGAGTCACTATGGATGTGCAAGCACGATTCAACTTTAATTTCCCAATTTATAGCTGGTTTCTTCTTTTGTGTGGCAGGCACTTATTGCAGATTAATATTAAGTTAGAGGAAAATACTGAACTTGCATGATGGCTTTGAGGAGCTCTTCCTGGTTCCCAGGTGTCGTGCTGCGTGTCCTCGTCCATCGCTAAGCGGGGACGCTGCTGGAAGCTTTCACTGTCCCCTGGGGCTGCAGCGTCCACTGAGGGCGGGGCTGTGCCCCTGAGAGGCGTCCGCATGCAGCTGTGCCCCTTTTGGTTCCAGGCCGTCTTCTGCGAGCGTCACTGTTTCCCAGGAGATGTCACCGCCCTGTATTCTAGCCTTGCTAAAAAGGCAGAATGGATGAGAGAGTCAGAGCACTTCATCATCCCTCACGGAAAGAAGTAGCCTTTCCCTGTTGATCACTATCTCAGTTTTCAAGTTACTTTTTTTTTTTTTTTGGCATGGGCAGGCACTGGGAATCGAACCCTGGTCTCCGGCATGGCAGGTGAGAACTCTGCCTGCGGAGCCACCATGGCCTACCCTCAAGTTACCACAAGTGGGGTCTTGGTCTTAAGCAGAAATTTTAAATTAAAGCTGGAAGAATTGTTTTTATTAGACATGAAAAAGTGCCATGACTAAGCTTTGGCTATTTAGTTGCCTGATAGATTTGAACAACAACAAAGTTTTATTTTTATCCAATTAATACATGCACATAATTTTAAAGAAAAATAATGCTCTGGAGCATCCCATAACAAAATCAGCCTCAGGCCTGCCTCTCCCGTGGCCGAGCCCCCAGGCACCACTGCTCCCAGCTCGCTGGTTGTTTTCTCTGGTTTTTTGATGCACACACTTCGATTATTCAATTATTCAGCTCTTTCTTCATGTTTAGTTGCTTGGCAATTAACCATTATCCCTTTTCTATGGTAAAATATGATTTAGCATTTTTACATGAACTTCCTTCCCTTTCTCCAGCATTCGGTGCCTCACTGGCCCAGCACAGCCAGAGCACAGAGTCAACGTCATCATTTTATTAGGCACACCACGTCACATGGTGTGCACAATTATTCTTCCTTTCTGGAATTTTTAAAATTATTTCCCTGCAATTGATGATAGTCTTCTTTTATTTAAAAAATTTTTTTTTCATGTCCTAGGACTTTTTCATCTTTGCCAGAAATGTCTCTCCTCCTTAGTCGATTCATTGCAGCAGGGAGCACAGCTCTCAACTTGTGTGTGTGTCTGCATATTAGTTTGTGTTAGTTTCTTTTCTCTTTCTTTTTTCTAGGAGATGAAATTCTGGAATGCTCTGTTCAGCTTCCACTTGGAATGGTTATTCCTTAGGCTTGCTGTCTACCATGGGCACCAGAATTCCCTTCTTTCACCTTGTAGGAACCCCTGGGTCCTGAGCCCTACCGCTTCCTCTTTCTTGCATTCCTCCCTAATTTTCATGGAGTACATCCTCCAGTGGTTCCATAAGGTAAGACGTCTTGAAAATAAAATTTTTGAAATATTAAATGTCTTAAAATGTTTCTAATTTTGCCTACACTCTTGATTGTTCACCTAGATATATAAATTCTATCTTGTAGATAACTTTCTCTCAAAATTTTGAAGGCCTTGCTCCAACGTCTTCTAGTTTCAATTGCTTTTTGAAAGTCCAACATCATTTTCAGTCCTGACTCTTTATATATGACTCATTGTTTTTCTCCCTGATTTAATGTGAAGTTTCAGGAAGACATGCCTTTTTAGGAAGATAGGTCTTTTTCATTTTATAGTTTGGGTACTTTCTATTTGGAAATTCATGTTATTCAGTTCTGAGGAATTTTTTTTGATGCATTTATTTAATTATTCCTACCCTTCTCTGTCTTTACTCTTCTCTCCTTTTGGAGCTCCTGTTAGTCTAGCATTGAAGGTCTTGATCTGCTAATGTTCTTTCTTTCCCTGTATTTTCTATCTCTGAATGACTTTTCAACTGTCTGGGATATTTACAAAATGGTAGTTTTTGACTCATCCACTGAATATTTAATTTAAATTTATGCAGTTATGTTTTTATTTTATAAGGAATCTTTATTCCTTATAATAAATAGTCTTTATAACCCTATAAACAAATTCCACAAGCTAGAAGACAAATCACTGGGCTAACTGATCTGCAAAATCAGAAAAACCAAAATCCAGGTCTAAAATGGGGAACTTTGCTAGCAAAAAACAAATTGCTGCTCCCCTTACAGCCCTTGAGATGATCTGGAAATGGAGGTTAATGTGTGCTTCTGAGAGGAGGCAGGGGCTGAAAACAGGTGAGCAGAAGGACTGGCTACATTGCCAAGGGAGGCTGTACCTTCTCTGGGCCACCACCCCTTTCTCAGCACAGCAGAAGACATCTAGAGGCTTACTCTCTAATAGTCTTTTCTCAAGAGCATCCTTTTCTGAATGCTCATCTTGTCTGAAATCTTTGAGAATATTACAGTTTTAAAAGGATTTTTTTTTTTGCTCTCTCTGTGGTCTTGGAGTTCCCCTTTTCCTGAGTTTTTAATTTTTCCTTTCTTTCATGTTAGAGACTTTTCCCGCGATCCTGTTGAAAAGAGACATTAAAAATGCTCCTTGGCAGTCTGCTCATGGGTATGCCTCGTCAGCTGTGCAGCTCCAGTCTAGGGTGGTTGATTAGGGCTCAGCTGTTTTGCCTCGGGACTCCCAGCGGTGTCTCTCTCTTATTTCCCATGGGAAAGTCAGCTTTCTCCATCTCTCCTATTTCCGAAACCCAGGCAGTCTCACAGTCCAGGATGTTGGCATTCATGAAGCATCTCTGGTTGTAGCTGAGCCTGTCATCTTTGCCAGCAGCTGAGTCTCTTCAAGCAGAACCAAAGCCTTAGTTCTCCAGAGAGTGAGCCTCTAGGTGTCTTCTGCTGTGCTGGGAAAGGGGCGGTGGCCCAGAGAAGGTACAGCCTCCCTTGGCAATGTAGCCAGTCCTTCCGCTCACCTGTTTCAGCCCCTGCCTCCTCTCAGGAGCACGCATTACCTCCATCTCCAGAGCATCTCAAGGGCTGTAAGTGGAGCAGCAATTTGCTTTTTGCTAGCAAAGTCCCCCATTTTAGACCTGGATTTTGGGTTTTCTGATTTTGCATATCAGTTAGCCCAGTGATTTGTCTTCTAGCTTGTGGATTTTGTTTATTGCTCTTTTATGTTCTCTCTCTCTGTTCCCGTTGCCTTTGTTTTAGTGGGTTTTCTTTTTTATCTCTTTCTTCTTATTTTAAATGTGACTTGAGAGGATGTGGAGAAAGACTGTGTGTATTCAGTGCGCCGGGCTTAACTGAAAAGCTCAGGTACAGAAACAGCTGTGCATCCTTGAGGATGCAAGCGTCCCAGGAATTCTCTTGGTTGGCAATGTGGGATAGCCTCATGCCTCCAAGAGAGGTCCTTTCTCACTAAGTTAGAGATTAAGGCAAAATAAAACTTTATTTTCTAAAAGGTAATTTTCATATAAAGTCATAACCACAACTGAGGTGTGGACATTTTCAAGGATAAGGAGTTTGCTCATTATCTCCCCAGAATTTGTCTCAATATTCATAAATTCTGACAATTCCTTCTTGTTATGGGTTTAACAAATGTCCAGTCATATTTGGGACAATGCGCAGAGGGTTTTGGCCAGTACTGAATGCAGTTTGCCATCATCCTACCATTATGGGTTAGCCTGAAATTCAAGCAAATTAAACGTTAAATGTAAATTTGCTATCCTTTAGAAAATGCCTCAAAAGGGACCTCTGTGTGACGGGCTTGAAAGCCAGTGAGATTGGGGTCGTCCTGCCTGACCCTCCGTGGACATATAAACCTGGTCCCACCCACAAGAGCTGGGAGCTGGTTTGGTGCCCCTTCCACTGTTGGGAGATGGGGGGCTTCCACAGAGCTGGGGTCACCTGGGCGCTGGGCAGGTGTGTGCCTCCTGGGCCTCGGCCTGGCCACCTGGGCCCCTAATCCATCTCTGCCATGTCCCCTGCACTGCCCCCCGACCCTCTCTGCATGGGCAACCTCCATTGCCAATATGCTGGACTGGATGTTCACTGATCCTGGTTTGCTATCCTTTACCTGGAGAAAACAGGAAGCTTGAGAAAGAGGCCAAGTTTAATTCAATGTATCCTTAGGAATAAAAGAAAGAGCCGGAAGCCATGTGAATTTCAGGAAATCAGGAGTTAGAGATGAAGGCTCCTCGCTGTGAGAAATGTGAAGGATTTCTTTGCTCCCACTTGATTTCCGCAGACTGATGGCTGGTAGAATATGTCCTGGCCTGGGTGGCTGTGGCCCCTCCTGCATGGCCGGCTGCCGGATGGACATGCCCTCGGTCGGGGCACAGGGGAGTCTGACCTAAGGGCCACTTAAGGGCCAGCAGTGCTAAGGAGAATCTCAAGGGCTTTTGGGCCAACAGGCTGCATAAAAATCCACAGGAACTAGTGGCCACACAAGTGCGTCCACCTGACTGATCTGATTAAATTGTCAGGTTAAGTTCTAAATGTGCTTTCCTCCTGAACTCAGGTCACCCGGTCTCCACAGCACCCCGAGGGTGGAAAGGAGGTGAAGGACCAGTGGCCCTCCTGGCTGACCTTAGCAGCGGCAACTTCTTAGCAGCATCATCCCCTGACTTCCCACCCCCGGGCCAGCAGACCCAGACCCCCTTCTGGGGCCCCCCCAGGGGCTCGCAGCTACACCCAGTCTCGTCTTCCTGACTCTGCTGCTCTGCCTCTAAAGGTAGCTCCCTACTCTTTTCCTTTTCTAGGCAGCTGGTAACCATCCACCCCTGCTTGGCTCCAGATACCGACAAGCGCTGTCCTATCTGATCCCCCACCCTGAGCCCAGGACAAGTCGTCCCTGACACAAGGAGGCAGGGCCCAGGGGACAGGGCAGTGGACAGGTCCCCAAAGCCGGCGCTGCCTGCAGCCCCCTCCATATCCTCTTCCCTGAGCCAACCCCCCAGTCCCAGGGCTGACCCCTGTGCCCCCCAGAAACCAGCTTGTTCTCGTGAGAGCAGCTCCTTGGGCCCCCACCCCGCCTGGCCCCAAAGTGAATCCAACAACCCAACATGCCCTGCCTGCCTAAGGAGCGCCCGCGGGCAGCAGGCGTGGGGCCGAGGGCTGGGGCGGGCCAAGGGCCTCCCACCTGCACGGCGCTGGCACCTGCTCCCAGGTGCAAATTCTCTCTCCTCAGGGCACAGCCCCAGCAGGGGCTCTGTGCCAACTCTGCGTGGGTGGGTGTGCACTGCGGGAGGGAGTGCTGAGAGAGCAGAACTGGTTACAAAGGAGCCACCAAAAATCTATAAACCATTGAAACAAGAGATAAAAGAACAAGAGCAAACATATTAAGGAGAAAGATGTGCTGGAGTAATTATAGAGAGCATGCAAGTTAAGGAAATCATTACACGAGCACAAAATGTGGCTGAGATAATGAAATAAGACAAAAAGAGTGCACAATGATTTAAACAGCTTTTATTACTTAACGAAAGAAAGCCTATCAATTGATCAGGAAAGATAAGCATTTTCTTGTTACAGGATTTTAAGTAATTTATTACAATGGCATTTTATTTAATTTCTTTTCGTATTCACAGATTTTTACCTACAGGATGTAAGAGAGGATATATCTATATTTTTTCAGTCTTTGTAGCTTAGTAATACCTATAGTGCCTAGAACAGATATTTGCTAAACATATGAATAAACAATGCCATCGTTAGAAGGCATACAAAAATGCAGAGGTATTATATAAAAAGCTTTTCTAATATATATGTCTAAATTGCACATCTGTGAAAGCATTTCCATGGAACAGTAAGTAATGTAATCCAGGTTAAAGATTTCAGATGCTCTGACTTTTTATACAGGGCAGAGCTTAAAATATAGAGGACATTATTATTAGTTAATTTATCAGAAATCTCCATTTTGGGGGGGAGGTTTTTGTCAAGATTTGGATCGCGAGCCACTGAAGATTTAAATTAGAAGCAAAATGCTTAAGGCATAGCTCTTTGTTTTTGACCCAAAACAAAGTCCATGTAATTTCAGTTCTTAGCACATAGAAAACAAGTGTGACTTTCTCATATAAAAATAACTAAATTAAGAAACGTTCAAAATCAAATTCCTGCCTGCACGGAAAACTATACCAGCTTGACGGGACCGAAAGAAGCTATTTTTAGGTAAGGTCAAAGCTAAATTTTATAACTGCTGTAAGACCTAGCTCTAGTTCTGCACAAATGCTGACGGGCACTTTGGAGCTGCAGCAGGAGTGAATTGGCAGGGCTGGCAGCACTGGAGCAGGGACGAGCCTGGAGCAGGGACGAGCCTGGAGCAGGGCCTGGGCGTGAGACCCAGCACGGCACACGCTTACAATTTGGGGATCTCGGGCCGGTTCTGTGAATTCTCAGACCCTCAGTTTCCTCTTCTAAAATAGAGACAATAATCCTGCTTTACCAATTCATGGTTAAGAGAATAACATGTTAGACCTGAGCATGGAATATCACACAAAGTGGGGTTCATAGGTACTCATTTTTATCCAGAAAAAAAATGAGCAGAGAGGATGATTAGTGCAATTATTTTGTTTGATGTTTTTTCCTGCTTGTAGCCTGGAGGGACAATGTTATAAACACAAAACACAAAGAGCTAATCTGTAGAATGCATCATTTTACTGCAATTCATACAAATAATGTAGTCTTCCCCCAAATAATAATTTTGGATTTCAAATGAATAATAGGTTAACTCTGCTTTTCTCTCTGACAATAAATCTCCAAACAGCTGGGCCGTTTCTTGAGGACATTCCAGAAGGTCCAAGCAGGGCCAGGTTCATAAGTGCGGCTTTCCATATGCTTTCCCCAGGAACATAAACTCCGAAAGGACAGCGCTAGAGCCCTGGAGATGATTCCAGGCGCAGGAGCTGCTGTGGGCACCGGGCCGGTGCCGGGCAGGTTTGTGAACTATGTGGAGTCAGCCCCGAGCTCACGGCAGGGGCAGGGCCCGGCGGGCCAGGGCGGAGGGAGGCCGGTGTGCCTGTCCCCAGGACCCTGGCGCTGGGTCCCCCTACATCAGCCTGGGCTGTGACGCTTTCTCAGGTTTCTTTCCTTTTTTTTTTTTTTTTTTTTTTTTTTTAATGCTACCTCTTCAGGGCCGAAGTTGCTCCAAACAGGATCCTCCTGGGCCCTGAGGATGGAGGGTTCTGGGATGGGCAGGGATGGAGGAAACCAAGGGCTGATCTGGCCCGAGCTGCCCAAGCTGCCCACGCTGCCCAGCACGGGTCCTGCCTTCAGCTAGGGCTCCAGGCAAGCTACCACCCAAGTTTAACTGGTCGTGTTTGCCCATCGGTAACCCTACTGTGTGCATGCTGAGCTGGTGTGTACATCAGGTCCAATCAGAGAAAGAGAACCCCTATATTAAAGGGGGCAAGGCTGTGGGCGACTGTGCGTGCTGCGTGAGCAGCCTCTGTGGCACCCTTGTCCCCACATGTGACGCTGGGGCTCGTCGTCTGCAGGGCACCTGAAATAGAAGTGGCCCGAGGGCATATGCCACCGGACAACAGCTCTCGTCCAGGTGGCTCGGAATACACTAATGCTCTCAGGTTCTCAGCATGACTACTATTTTTAAGTTTTGAATAAAGGATTATATGCCTGAGAATTAGTCCAGAACTCTTAGGGGTTTGTGGACCCCAGCTTGAGAAACGTTGTCGTAATGGGGAAAACTGGAAGCAGGCAGGCTGGTCAAGTTCCACTTCTATGAGTTATCAGTTGGGAGCTTGACAAGTTCTTAAAATCCCCACATCCCTGTTTCCTTATAAGAAGATAGAAAGTAATATCCATGTATTATGCATTGGGATGAGAAAAGAAATGAATAATTTATTAATTCAACAAATATTTATTGACATTTATAATATGCCAAGCACTTTTCTAGACCCCGGGCATTTAACAGTGAGCAGAGGTGCGAATATTCCAGCAAGGGACGGCAGGCACAGAATGAAGTATATAAAATATATATTACATATATGCATCTATGTCAAGTGGTGATAAGAAATAGGATGAAGAAAGCATCAGCAGGGCCAGGAGACGCAGGTAAGCGGGAGGTGCTATTTTATGCCAGGTAGTCAAGGAGACTGTATTATTAGCTATTGTTGACAGATTTAGTAACTTCAGACAGCCCTCACCTTGTTGGCATAAGAGCCAGGGCGTGCTATGGGTTGGCTTTGGGTTGGCTTCGGCTGTCTCAGGATGCTGAGATCAGGGCTGGGCCAGAGTTGGGTCCCTCTGCAGGCTGAGTGGGGAAAGAGCCACTGAAGCTCACCTGTCCCTGCCTCCCTCAGGGGGGCCTCGAGAGCCGCTGGCCGGAGGGTTCAGCTCCCACCCGCACGGGCCTCCCCAGAACGGCAGCTTGTTCCCCAAAGCCGGCAAGAGGAAGAGCCTGCTAGCAAAAAGGCACAATCTTTCGTCCCCTCATCGTAGAAGTGACACCTGCTCAGCGCTGCCAGGTCCCACTGTGAGGGAAGGTTTGCAGGGCCCTGGGCCCCAGGCAGGAGCCTCTGGGTGCTTCCCTGAGGACGCCCGAGGAGAGACCCCTGCGCGGGTCCCGCGAGCGTTCCCGCCAGAGGAAGATGGCAGGATCGGAGGCAGCGTCCCCTTGGGGGCCCAGGTCACAGCATGGAAACCAGAGCCGCTGGACAGAGTGAACAGGGCAGAGAAGGATGGTTGAAGACGCCAGAGGCCTGCTCGGGCAGGGCAGTGCAGCCCGTGGGAGAGTGCCTGGGTTTTGCTCCAAGTGAGACGAGAAGCCACCAGAGGACTTCAGGGAGGGGTTACATGAAATGGTTTAACCTTTAAAGCGCTCTGGCTGCCGGGGGTGGGGTGGGGGGCAGTAAACATGGCATCGGGGAACCTGACAGAGGCTGTGGCAATGTCCAGGTGGGCAGCGAGGGCGGCTTGGCGGGGAGCAGCAGCTGCAACCAGAAAAGAAGCCGCATGGGATCAAGGTCAGCCGTGATGTCATCGTCGCTTTTATTCTTACACCCTTGATTCTCACACAATTATCTCCGTAAGTCTTACCGGAGGGAATTGTTCTAAATATAGAGCTGAGGCTCTAGCCCCAGGGGGAATGATTTAATGCATCTGCCGATGTGCTGGTTTGGAGCTGCTGTGTACCCCAGAGGGGGCCATGGTCCTTTAATCCATTCCTGGGGGGCAGGCCTATTGTGGTGGGACCTCGTGATTAGGTGTTTCCATGGAGATGTGACCCCGTGCATTCAAGGTGGGCCTTAGTCCCATTGCTGGACTCTTTTGAAAGGATAAAAGACCAGGAAAAGCCAGATTGCTCAGAGAAGCTGAGAGGATGGAGAGAGCGGAAATAAGACACGCTTGTAGAGAAAAGCCCCAGAGAAGCTGAGCGAGGACCCCCAGAAGCTCAGAGGGGAGCCGCTGGGAGCAGAAACCGAAGCAAAAGAACCGGGGAGAGAAGGACCAGCAACCCAGCTACCAGTGGTGTCCCGGGAGCCCGCAGCCTGTCCCCAGAGTCCAGGTAGCGTCCTGCCTTGAGGTGGACATTTTATGGCCTAAGGACTGTAAATTGTAAGTTAATAAATCCCGTGGAAGCCAGCCCATTTCTGGTTTATTGCCTTCTGGCACCTTTAGGAAACCGAAACCCCGGGTGATGGGGTGGAGTGTAAGCCGCATTTAGTGCTGAGCCCGTGGCATTCTGCTGGGGCCACACTCCAAGGAACACACCTCTGTTGTCAATGTGGTGGGTGTTTCTCACAATCACGACATAAATATGGCCCGAGCCCCCCACCCCGCGTTACCCCCACACTCACGTTGGGATTCCCTGACTTTGTCTTCAGTGGGCTCTGGCACAGCCCTGGAGGGTGCAGGGGCAGGGTGGCGGGACGAGGGGCTTCCCACAGCCCCAAGAGCAGACCAGGGCTGCTGGGGACGGCCACATGCCTGGGGCGCTGGGCTGGGGGGTGGCCAGGCGGAGTATGGCCGGTTGGGGAGCCAGACTGGGGGGGGCGGGCTGGGGGGAGTGGTCGGGCTGGGGGTACCGGGGGCAGGAGGCAGCCACGAGGCTGGCACTCGGTACCTGCACCATGTGGGAAATGTTTGATTTTAGGTCAGTTAAGATGTGCAGAATTATCGCTAGGATAGTACAGGGAGGCCTCATCCACCCCACTCCCATTTCCTCCTACTATTAACACCTGGATCATTTAAAATTCAAAATACTCATTTTTAAATTCAGTAGTATGAAACTTTGTAAAAACCTCGCTGCCACTCTCTGGTATGAGGTGGCCCGATATTGAGACATAGTGTGCTATTGGCATGACAGCGGGGGGCGGGGACAGATTTCATTTGCAACCTAATTTCTCCAGGTAACTCTGATTTCAGGCCTCAGATGTGCATCTGCTTTCTTCAGGCTGCAGGGGTAGAACATGTGGCATGAGTTCCCAATAAAGTAGCAGAAACTTGAATTATGTTTCTGTCACATGGTCTCAGCAACAACAGGAGATTGCAATCGTTATGATTCACTGAAATGTGAACAACGGCTTAAGATGTGTGATAATAAGAGGCATGCAGCTTGGACCACTCTTATTGATAAGATGCTCAGTGAAGCCAGTGCAGGCATGTGTGTGCGTGTGTGCATGTGTGTGTGCTTGTGTGTGTGTGCGTGTGTGTGCTGTGTTAGGAGGATGCTTTGGTTATTTAAATAATGATACTTCGGTACAAAGCACATGACCCTTTAGAAATCATGCTGTTCTAGTTTGCTAGCTGCCGGAATACAATATACCAAGAATGGAATGGCTTTTTAAAAGGGGAATTTAATGAGTTGCTAGTTTACAGTTATAAGGCCAAGAAAATGTCCCAATTAAAACAAGTCTAAAGAAATGTCCAATCAAAGGCATCCAGGGAAAGATACCTTGGTTCAAGAAGGCCGATGAAGTTCAGAGTTTCTCTCTCAAGTGAGACGGCACATGGTGAACACAGTCAGGGTTTCTCTCTCATCTGGAAGGGCGCATGGCGAACATGGCGTCATCTGCTAGCTTTCTCTTCTGGCTTCCTGTTTCAAGAAGCTCCCCAGGAGGCATTTTCCTTTTTCTTCTTCAAAGGTCGCTGGCTGGTGGACTCTGCTTCGTAGTGCTGCTCTCTCTGAATCTCTCATTCTTCAAAACGTTTCCTCTTTTATAGGACTCCAATAAACCAATCAAGACCCACCCAAATGGGTGGAGACATGTCGTTCTCTAATCCAGTTTAACAACCACTCTTGACTAAATCACATCATCCAGGGAGATGATCTGATTACAGTTTCAAACATACAATATTGAATAGAAATTATTCTACCTTTATGAAATGGGATTTATATTAAAACATGGCTTTTCTTAGGGGGCGTACTTCCTTTCAAACCAGCACACATGCCTTCCTCCTTTTCCTAGGCCAGCCCCATTTCATATGTTCTATTAATTTTTTCTTTGTAATTAAA
>PVIY010041511.1:0-21601 GCA_004026745.1 Myrmecophaga tridactyla
GGAGAGAAAGTTAGCAGATGATGCCGTATTCGCCATGTGCCCTTCCAGCCGAGAGAGAAGCCCTGACTGTGTTCACCATGTGCCTTCTCACTTGAGAGAGAAACCCTGAACTTCATCGGCCTTCTTGAACCAAGGTATCTTTCCCTGGATGCCTTTGATTGGTCACTTCTATAGACTTGTTTTAATTGGGACATTTTCTTGGCCTTAGAACTGTAAACTAGCAACTCATTAAATTCCCCTTGTTAAAAGCCATCCCGTTTCTGGTATATTGCATTCCGGCAGCTAGCAAACTAGAACAGTCTCTTTTAACAGTTTTGCATTTAAAGTCTACTTTGTCTGATATTAGTATAGCTATGCCTGCTCTTTTCTAGTTGCTGTTTGCATGGAACATCCTTTTCCAAACCTTCACTGTCAACCTATTTGTGTCTCTGAGTCTATAGTGAGCCTCTTGTAGACAGCATATAGATAGATCACATTTTAAAAATATTATTATTGTTAGCCATTGTGCCAATCTCTGTCTTTTGATTGGGGAGTTTAATCCATTAATATTCAATGTTATTAATGTAAGAGCAGTACTTACTTCATTTTATCCTTTGGCTTTCATATGTCATATCTTACTTTTTTATCTCTGTTTTTTTTTTTTTTTTTTACCCTTTTTGTTAACCTTTCTGAAGATCTTAATTTCTTCACTGTACTCCAAGCCACCTTGTCTTGTCTTTTAATCTTCAGAACTTCCTTTAGTAATGCTTTTAAGGCAGGTCTTTCGTAGATGAACTTTCTCAGTTTCTGTTTAACTGGGCTTATTTTAAACTCCCTAATTTTTCATGACAGTTTTGTCAAATAAAGAACTTCTGGCTGGTAGTTTTTCTCTTGCAGTACCTTAAATATATCATATCATTGCTTTCTTGTCTCCATGGTTTCTGATGTGATATCAGAACAGTCTTATTGAGGATCCCTTGTTGAGGATCTCTTGTTGCTTTCAGAATTCTCTATTTTTGACATTTGAAATTCTGATTAGTATGTGTCTCAGAGCAGGTCTATTAGGATTTATTCTGCTTGGAATATGTTGAGCTTCTTGGACATGTATATTTATGTCTTTCATAAGAGTTGGGATATTTTCAGCCATTATTTTTCTCAGAATTTTTTTTTTTGCATCATTTTCCTTCTCTTCTCCTTCTGAGACACTGATAGTGCACATGTTTGAACACTTCATGCTGTCACTCAAATCCCTGAGTTACTGGTCATTTTTTTTTTATTCTTTTACCTATCTGTTCTTCTGTCTATATGATTTTGATTGTCTTGTGTTCTAGTTTGCTGATTCTTTCTTACATATGTTCAAATTTGCTGTTGTATACCTCTCATGTTTTTTTTTTTTTTCTCATGGGCAGACACCGAGAGTCAAACCTCGGTCTCCAGCATGGCAGGCAAGAATTCTGCCATTGAGCCACCGTCACACCACTGCTCTCGTGTATTTTTTTTTACTTAAAAAAAAAATTTTTTTAAACATAACAACAAGCAAACATGAACATCTTACCATATGATCATTCCATTCTTGGTATATAATTGGTAACTCACAATATCATCACATACTTGGATATTCATCACCACGATAACCTCTCAGAACATTTGCATCAATCCAGAAAAGGAAATAAAAAAAAGAAAAGAAAAAAATTTGTACATACCATACCTCCTCCCCCTCCCCTTCACCAGTCGCCAGCATTTCAATCTACTAAATTTATTTTAACATTTGTTCCCCCTTGTTCTAGTTTACTAGCTGCCAGAATGCAATATACCAGAAATGGAATGGCTTTTAAAAGGGGGAATTTAATGAGTTGCTAGTTTACAGTCCCAAGGCCGAGAAAATGTCTCAATTAAACAAGTCTATAGAAATGTCCAATCCAAGGCATCCAGAGAAAGATACCTTGGTTCAAGGAGGCCAACGACGCTCAGGGTCTCTCTCTCAAGTGAGATGGCACATGGCGAACACAGTCAGGGCTTCTCTCTCAGCTGGAAGGGCACATGGTGAACACAGTCACAGTTTCTCTCACAGTTGGAAGGGCACATGGCAAGCAAGGCATCATCTGCTACTTTCTCTCCTGGCTTCCTGTTTCATGAAGCTCCCGGGGAGGCATTCTCCTTCTTCATCTCCAAAGGTCACTGGCTTGTGGACCCTGCTTTGTAGTGCTGCAGCATTCTCTGCTCTCTCTGAATCTCTTTCTCCAAAATGTTTCCTCTTTTATAGGACTCCAGTAAACCAATCAAGACCCACTCAAATGAGTGGAGACATGTCATCCCCTAATCCAGTTTAACAACCATTCTTGACTAAATCGCAATAGCCAGGAAGATGATCTCATTACAATTTCAAATATACAGTATTGAATAGGGATTATTCTACCTTTAAGAAATGGGATTTATATCAAAACATGACTTTACTTAGGGGGCATACTTCCTTTCAAACCAGCACACCCCTATTATTTATTTATTTTTAAACTTTTTATTAATAAAACCAATCAACATGCAATATGAACATTCTTTTTTTTCATCACATAGTTGTATATTCATCATCGTGGTCTCATATATTTTTAATCTCTATTATTATGCCTTTCATGCCCATAATTTCTGTTATGTTCCTTTTTATACTTCAAATTCTTCTTTATGCTCACATATTATCTTCTTAATATCCTTCATCTCCTTAAATTGACTTAGGAGATTTTTTTGAACATCTTTGATTAGTTGTTCCAAATTCTGTTTTACCTCTGAAGTTTTAATTTGTTCATTTGACTGAGCCATATCTTTCTGTTTCTTAGTATGGCTTATAATTTTTTTTTTGCTGATGTCTGGGCCTTTGATTATCTTGATAATCAAATCTTGAAATTTGATTATTTTGATAACTCTGAAGGTCAGTTTCTCCCTCTTTTCTAGGGTTTTATTGTTGATTGCCTTGTGTTAAGGCTCTTTTTTGATGTTTACACCAAGTTATTCTGGACCTTTAGAGTAACCCATGTTTAGCTGTTCAGATTTTCTCAACTCTTTTCCATCTGATTCTTGCCCTGGATATGAAGTACAATTTTTAAGATTGTTCTTTTTGTGCATTGCTTCACCCCTAGCCAAAAGCTTCCTTTACTGTTTCTTCTTTGGGAGTCTTAATCTGTCCTGCTTGTTGTTGTGCAGGATTATCTTCCCAGATTCTATGATTTGTTTAAATTCTCTCCCTCATTCAATGTCCCCTATTTCTTACATTTTTCAATTCTGGGACCCATCCTGTTTTACAGCAGTTCATTCCTCCCCACACCCTTTTCTTTAGTATTTTCTGCCTCTGGTTTCTTCCCTGTTAGAATGGGGAACCAGAGAGGGTCAATCCAGAAAGGTGGGTCAATCCAGAAAAGTCCGTGTTTAGTTGATCCAACTGATAGTGGATTGAGTGCACATATCTCTCCTGAACAGTTGTGCTGTGGTCTCCATCCCACTCTCTGCCCAAGCCCTTTTTTATGACTCAATGGCTTATGTTGTGCCTTGGGTCTCTATGAAATTGGGTCTCTGTGCCTGGATATGTGTGGGATTCTAATCTAATGCTCTGAGTGGTTCTATAGTCTGCATATGTGGCTGGAGGAACCAAGACCATGACTCCCAAGCAGTGCAGGACTGAGTGAGGGAGAGCAGTAAGGACTGGGAGGCTCAGAACACTATATTCCTACCTGTTCTTGGAGATTATTTTTCTTTGATTTAGCACTTATGGGGTCATTTTCCAATCTCTAACATTTTCCAGAGTTCTAAGAAAGTGATTTGTCCTTTTGTCAGCTGAGTCTGAAGGACAGTTTTTTCCAGGGGCTGTCTTATGTTGCCATGTTGATGACCATACTATATATTTTATTTATTTCATTTAACCCCCTGAAGAATGTAAGTTCAATGAGCACAGAAATTTTGATGATTTTCTTCCCTACTGTTTCATCACTGTCTAGAATAGTGCTGGCACATAGAAAACCTCAGTAAACACAGATCAAATGGATGAATGGGATATAGAAAATTCAAAGCCAAGGATATGAGAAATTTTATGGAAATGTTAAAGCTTCAGTGTGACCTGAATCTCTGAGAGATTCCTTATTACATTTCATGGTTAGGTTCTTGTGTCACCTTGGCCAGGTAATGGTTCTCAGTTGTCTGATTAAGTAAACACTGGCCTGTCTGTTACTGCAAGGACATTTTGTGGATTAAATCTTCAGTCAGTTGATAACATCTATGGCTGATTACACCTATGACCAACTAAGGAGAATGTCTTCCACAATGAGAGATGTTTAATACAATTAGTTGAAGGTAATTAAGGGAGAGGTGATGACTTCAGCAGTCAGAAGAGAGAACTTTCATTTCTACTTCAGCCAGCCAGCCTTTCCTGGGGAAAGTATGACCCATGAGGAAGTACACTATTCTCCAAAAGAATTGTGTGACTTTTCCAATCTGTATAGACAGAAATCAGGAGAGTATGTGTGGGAATGGATATTAAGGGTATAGGATAATAATATAAGGAATGTAAAGCTGGATCAGGATGAATTTATTGATATGGGCCCACTAAGCAGAGATTATTAGTTTGAGGCATTAGAAAAGCATTAGTAATTTGTTTGGGTGATTGGCTGAAACATGGATCAAAAAGTGGCCAACATAACCTGAGATTGAAATGCTACATCTGTCCTGATATAATGTAGATGAGGGGATTCAAAGGCTTAGAGAAATTGGAATGTTAGAAGGGTGGGTTTATCATGGAAGACCTGTTCACACACCCCAGGAATGACCAGAGAACACACCTTTTACCAGACTGTGAGGAATAAACATGTGAGACTATCTCCATCATCCCTGAAGAGTTCTCTATTTGCCCTTCTTTGTAGGTCATATATTACTGTGGGTACTGCTGTCACTGAGCTGGAATCCTTAAACACAATGGGGGTGGGAGATGATCATTTCTCGAGTTGGCAGAAGCCATGTGGCAGCATTTAATTGCCAAAGACAAGGGGGTGTGGCTACCATAATAGCAGACTGTAAGCAGTAGTCAAAATATTCTGACTCTCAGAGACTTATGGTGTTGACTAAGTAGATCAGGAGGTACTGTGTTAGTTTGCAAGTTGCTGGAATGTGATATACCAGAGCTGAAATGATTTTTACAAAGGGGAATGTAATAAGTTACAAGTTTACAATTCTAAACCTATGGAAATGTCAAATTAAGGCACCAACAAGAGGTTACCTTAATTCAAGGATTGCTGATTGCTCAGGAACACCTCTGTCAGCTGGGAAGTCAAGCTGGTTCCTTGCTCTGGGCTCTGATGCCTTCAGCCTTTGTTCCTGTTGGAGTTTCTCATTTTGCTTCTCCAGGGCTGGCTTTCATTTCTTGGCTAGCCTTGGCTCTCACCAGGTTATTAGGATCTCAGGGCAACTTCTGCTGGGCTCCAAGCATATACAAACTTCAGTGTCTGTTCTCCACATGTCAGCTCTGGTCTGAAGTTTCTGTCAGCTCTGAGGCTTTTGCTGCTCCTCTCTCCAAAATATTTCCTCTTTTAAAGGATTCCAGTGAGCTAATCAAGACCCACCTGGAATGGGTGGAGTCATATCTCCTAGTAATCAAAGGTCACACCCACAACTGGGTGTGTCACATCTCTGTGCAGATAATTTAATCAGAAGTTTCTACATACAATCCTGAATCAGGGTTAAAAACAATGGCTGCTCCCACGAGATTGGATCAGGATTAAAATAGGGCTTTTTTGGGGTACATAATATTTTCAAACCAGCACAGGTACCTAGAATTACAATAGATGGGCAGTCTACTAAATTCTTGTTTGAGCTATTAGCAGAAGAGTTCTAAGTCAAGTGAGCACAAGTCTAACTTGAACTACAAAAACAGAGTCATGAACCCTTAATCAACTCCCAGACTTGAGAGAATTTACCGACTTAGAGCCCCTTCAATGAGGGGAAGGCCAGGTACCCTTGGGGAAGGACCCTATTACACTGCCAAAATGTATAGTGTTAATCTTCATCCCAGCCTTCTCCTAGGAGACCTTGGGCTTTTACTGGACTAACTGTGGATTGGGGAAAAGAAAATGATCAGCTACTTCAGGGATTATTAGATACTAGCTCAGAAGTGACATTAATTCTAGGAAACCCACAACATCACTCTGGTCCACCAATCTGGGTAGGTGCTTATGGAGGTCAAGTGATTGATGGAGTTTTAGTTCAGATTTATCTCAGTGTGTCCAGTGGGTCCCAGAACCATTCTGTGGTTATTTTCTCTGCTCTGGAATGCATAATTGGAATAGACATACTCAAAATTAAAAACTGGCAGAAGTTCCACATTGGTTTCCTGATTCATGGAATGAGGGCTATTATGGTAAGAAAGACCAAGTGGAAGCCACTAGAACTGCTCCTACCTAGCAAAATAGTAAATCAGAAGCAATAATGGATTCCTGGAGGGATTGCAGAGATTAGTGCCACTCTTAAAGACTTGAAGTATGCAGGGGTGGTGATTCCCACCATATCCCCATTGAACTCTCCTATTTGGCCTGTGCATAAAACAGACAGGTCTTGGATGATGACAGTGGATTATTTTAAACTTAATCGGGTAGAGACTCTAGTTTCAGCTGCTGTTACAGATGTGTTATCATTGCTTGAGCAAATCGACATATCCCCTGGTACCTGGTATGCAGCTATTGATCTGTCAAATCCTTTTTTATCAATAGCTATTAGTGAGGACCACCAGAACAATTTGCTTTCAACTGGCAAGGTCGGCAGTATACCTTCACTATCCTACCTCAGGGGTATATCAACTCTCCAGCCCTATGTCATGATCTAGTATGCAGGGAAGTTGATCATTTTACCCTCCCACAAGATATCACCCTGGTCCATTATATTAATGATATCATGTTGATTGGCTCTAGAGAGCAAGAAGTACAAATACTCTAGCTTTATTGGTAAGGCATTTGTGTGTCAGAGGATGGGAGATAAATCCAACAAAAATATGGAGGACTTCCACCTCAGTGAAATTTCTACATGTAGGGCATGTCAAAATACCGCTTCTAAGGTGAAGAATAAGCTGTTGAATCTCACCCCTCCTATGACCAAAAAAGAGATACAACACCTAATTGGCCTGTTTAGATTTTAGAGGCAACATATTCCTCATTTGGGTGTGCTACTATAGCTCATTTACCAAGTGACCAGAAATGCTGCTAGTTTTGAGTGGGGACCAGAACAAGAGGAGGCTCTGTGACAGGTCAAGGCTGCTGTGCAAGCTACTCTGCTACTTGAGCCATATTATCCAACAAATTCAATGGTGCTGGAAGTGTCAGTGGCAAATATATATGCTGTCTGGAGCCTTTGGCAGGTCCCTATGGGAGAATCACAACACAGGTCCTTAGGATTTTGGAGTAAAGCATTGTAATCATTTTCAGACAGCTACTCCTCTTTTGAGAAACAGTTTTTGGCCTGCTACTGGGCCTTAGTAGAGACTGAATGCTTGACCATGGGCCACCAAGTTACCACGAGACCTGAGTTGCCTATCATGAGTTGGGTGTTGTCTGACCCACCAAGCCATAAAGTTTGGTGTGCACAGCAACACTTCATCATAAAATGGAAATAGTATATATGAGTTAGGGCTTGAGCTGTTCCTGAAAGTATAAGTTAATTACTTGAGGAAGTGGCCCAAATGCTTATGGCCCCCACTCCTTCCATACTACCTTCTTTTTCCTAGTACATGGCAATGGTGTCATAGAGAGCTCCTTGTAATCAGTTGACTGAGGAAGAGAACATTCTGGCCTGGTTTACAGAAGGTTCTGCATGATATGCCTGTACCACACAAAGTGGACAGCTGTAGCACCTCAGCCCCTTTCTGAAGGACAGTGGTGAGAGGAAATCCTCCCAGTGGGAAGGACTTCGAGCATTTCACTTGGTTGTTTATTTTTCATGGAAGGAGAACTGTCCAGAGGTGAATTTGTACACTGACTCATGGGCTGTTTCTAATGGTTTGGCTGGAAGTTCAGGGACTTGGAAGGAGCATGATTGGAAGATTGGCAACAAGGAGGTTGGGAAAGATGTATATAGATGGACATTTCTGAGTGGGCAAAAAACATGAAGATATTTGTGTCCCATGTGAATGCTCACCAGAGGGTGGCTTGGCAGAAGAAAGTTTTAATTATCAAGTGGATAAGATGACTTGTTCTGGGGATACTAGTCAATCTTATTCTCCAGCCACTCTTGTGCCACTGCTGAGTGCCCATTCTGCCAGCAGCAGAGACCCACACTCAGTCCCTGTTATGGGTACCCTTCAATGAGGTGATCAGCCCACTATCAGGTGACAGGTTGATTATATCAGACCACTTCCATCATGGAAGGGGCAGTGATTTTTTTCTAACTGGAATAGATGTATACTCCAGATATGGGTTTCCTTTCCCTGCACACAATGCTTCTGCAAAAACTGCCATTCATGAACTTATGGAATGCCTTTATTCACTATCATGGTATTCCATACAGCATTGCTCTGATCAAGGAATCTACTTCACAGAAAATGAAGTGTGAGAATGAGCACATGTTCATGGCATTCTCTGGTCTCACTCACCATGTTCCCTATCATCCAGAGGCAGTTGAGTTGATATAATGCTGGATGGTCTTTGAAGACTCAATTATGGTGCAAAGTAGGTGGCAATACCTTGCAGGGCTGGAACAGTGTTCTCCAGGAGGCTGCATATGCTCTGAATCAACATCCACTCTATGTTGCTGTTTCTCACATAACCAAGATTTCTGGGTCCAGGAATTAAGGGGTGGAAATGGGACTCGAACCACTCCCTATCATTACTTGTGATCCTCCAGAAAAAGTTTGCTTCCAGTCTCTGCAACCTTAAGCTCTGCTGGTTTACAGTTCTTAGTTTCAAAAGGAGGAGAGCTCCCCCCAACCCCAGTAGATACAACAATGTTTCCATTGTCCTTGAAGTTGAACTGTCCTAGCCACTTTGGGTTCCTCATGCTTTTGAATCAGCAGGCAGAGAAGGGAATTATTGTACTGGCTGCAGTGATAGATCCTGAGTATCAAGGAGAAATAAGACTGCAACTATACAATGGAGGTAAAGAAGAATTTTTCTGGAATATAGGAGACCCCCTAGAGTGTCTCTTAGTAATACCATGCCCTGTGATTAAAGATTACTAAAAACTGCAACAACCCAATCCAAGCAGGACTCTCAATGGCCCAGAAACTTCAGGAATGAAGGTTTGGGTCACCTCACTAGGCAAAGAAGCAGGGCAGCTTAGGTGTTTGCTGAGCATAAAGTGAACCTGGAATGGGTAGTGGAAGAAGGTAGTGATAGATATGAACTATGACCAGGCAACCTGTTACAGAAATGAGGATTGTAATCATATGAATTTTTCTTCATTGTTTAGTTATATTATGTTTTTATTTGTACATATAGCAAATATTTCTGTTTTCTTCTCTGTTCTATCCCTTTATCATATGACATAAGTTGCATTGTTCATGTCATAGTATTTAAGTTATAAGATATCAAGTTTAAGAGTGAATATTACCCAAAGACTTGTACACTATTCTGGAGAGATTTAGTGCATTTCTGGTTGTATGCAGGACAGTTGAGTATTGTTAGGCAAAAATATGTCTGAAATGTTTTTTATCTAGAGATTAAGCATGGTTTAAGGTGATGTGCATGGCTGCCAAGTTGACAATGGTTGGATGATGATGGTTAAGTTCATGTATCAGCTTGTCCAGGTGATGGTGCCTGATTGTCTGGCCAAGCATGCACAGGTCTATCAGTTACTGTGGGGACATTTCATGGACTTAGATCATTAGTCAGTGGATTGCATCTATGGTTGATTATATCTACGATCAATGAAAGGAGTGTCTTCTTCAAAGAGAAATGTTTAATCCAATCAATTGAATTTAAGAGAGAGGTGACAACTTCAGTAATCAGAAGAGAGAACTTTTGTCTGTACTTCAGCCAGCCAGCCTCTCCTGGGGAATTCATCAAAGACCTTCACTGGAGTGCCAGCTTGCTGCTTGTCCTACAGAACTTGGACTCATGCATCTCTACAGTTGCATGAGACACTTTTATACAATCTCATACTATTTACTGATATCTCCTGTTGCTTCTATTTCACTAGAGAACCCTGAATAATACATTGCACAACTACAGGATTGCAGACACAGCTGTGTGGCACCTTCTCCTTAGAATCTCACTGACTTTGCCAAGGGGAAGAAAGAAAATGTCTTATTTTGGTCAACAGTGATGATTAACTTTCCCACTGCTTCCCAGATAATGTTGTTCTGAGCTTTCACCACACTAAAGAATCACTTCCACATTGCTCAGAAGGGTTTTCCCCTTTGACCAACATATAGGATTCTTTTATGACTTTCCTGGTTATTGTCTTTGTCATGTTATAGACATTAGGAGCTATACAAGAGGGAAATTGAAGTATTTGGTTAATGGGCCACTGCTTTCTTCATGTGGCAGGAGGCTATATGTTGAGTGGGAGAAGGTAGGGTAGATATGATGAAATTTGCAACAAACATTTATGGGATTTGGACAAATGACCAATGAAGAGAAAAATCAGAAAATTGTTGGGCAGAATAAAGGGTTTAGGAAATATGAAATATGTTTGTTACATGCTTGATGTGGGTTTTTTGCATGTTGCATTTTGCATCCTTATTGCAATTTGCTTATGGGGATCCTTGTTGTCTCAAATAATAGTAGCTGTTTAAGGTGAGAAAACCCCACAAGAACGGCAATCATCAGCACTTTTCAAATCTCCACTTGTCAAACAATCACTTCCTCCTAGAGAAACATCCACTCTCATCAGATCACATGAGTCTCCTCCCTCTGGCATTAAGAAGACTGGGTGGGGACCAAATGCCCTGCTTATCACCTTCATCAGATTTTTTTTTTTTGATGCATGGTCCAGGAATTGAACCCAGGTCTCCCCCATGGAAGGTGAGCATTCTACTGCTGAACCACCCATGCACCCCTTCACCAAACCATTTTAAAATTCAACGCTGAGATTTATTTTTCAGGCTAGACATAGCAGACAGTCCAATAGTTTTCTATGATCATACTTTAGACAAACAGAATAGGAGAAGAAGAAATCCACTCAGGGGGAAATGGGGCTTCTAGAGATGGGCCAGGAGCCATTGACACCTCCAGGAGAGGTGAGGAGACATTGGCAGAATTTGGGGCTTGGGGTCTGGGAGAGGAATTTGGGGTCAAGGAATGGTTAAGGAACTTCTACAATGGGAGAAAAGAGAAATCTTATGCTGGAAGGGACAAATCTTCATGCCAACAGGGAGGAGAGAAAATAATCCTTATAAGGGCACTTACTATTTATCTGGAATTTGTCTAACACTTTCACAATCATATGTATCTTCTAACAGTTCTGTGAAAGTATTGTACTGCTTCCATTTGTAAATCACAAAACTGAGGCATAGAAAACCTAAGTAGCTTGCTTAGCTGTACACAACTACTAAAGGGCCAAGCAGAGATTTAACTATGGGTTTACTGACTCCACATCCAGAGCTCTTATTAGCTCTTCCCTCTTGGACAGGAAATTGTGGCAGCAAAGCCACTGGGTGACTATACTTGAGTCATATTCTGACAAGTGCATTGCTCTATACTTGCTAAATATCTGCTGGTGAATAACAAAAAACTCTGTCTGTTTTTAATTTTCTGGATTCCACTTATTGTGCCAGGAGCCTCCTGTCTTCTTTTATAGCATGTTGCCCCATGGTTGGTCTTGCTCACTGTTGGAAGTGTCTTTTCCCAGTTTACTGTGCTGCGTAGCACTAACACACATGGGATCCCACTGCTAGCAAACCTGGGGAGAGGAGAAAAAAGGAGAGGGAGGAGAAGGAAAGTCCACTCATTTATGTTATTTCTTCCTCCCTCTCTCCACTCAAAAACCTTCTTTGCACTCTTAGGTCATGACTGATAAGAGAGACCTCTAGAGAAAGCAAAGATTTCCCTTGTGTTTGCTTCCTCATTGTTACCTGAAGGATACATATTGCTTGAGGTCTGACCCAATCTTTCCTTATTTTCCCCTTACCAACTTACCTTCTCTTTGCTCTGGAGATCTGGTGAAGGCTATACATGCTTCTAAAACCAATCTCCTCTCCCCACTTAATTGTTGAAACGTTTTTGAGAAGGTCAAGTTCAGCATGTCAAATGGATCATCTTTAGTGCTGCTTCTGAGGCTTTGTTTATGCCATTCCCTTTCTCCTTCTTTACCTTGCTATCTTTCTTTTTGTCCCTTGGGCTCCATTCCTCCTGATCCATATCCATATCCTATTACTTCATGATACCACATTAAAAAAAAAAAAAAAACAACAACCCCAAATTTTCTAGTATTCTTCACTGATTGTATGGTTTCATCCACTAGATTCTAAACTTCTAGAAGGCGATGGCAGGGATTGTTTTTATTAAACAACAGATACATAAATATATTGTATTTTTTGTAGTTTCCTCGATGGCCAGCAGATAAGGGTGCTCAATAAGTACTTATTGTTTAGTGCGGAGTATTCAGTCCAGTCAGAGAGCATGTTTTCTTATTGTTTGGCTTCTCAATAAAACTGTTAGGAGAAGTGAGTGTTAGTAAGCTTTAGCCTGACTAGTGGTTTCTTAGCCCTTCCCCCAGCCCTGTGCAGGTCCTCACTCTTGAGTCACTAGGGCTTGGTCAGAAAAGGAAGAATTGTTTTTCATCTTTACTAGGTGAGAAGAGCTGGATCCAAGAAGGGCAGTGAAACAATGAGGTTTCAATTCAGGAACAAATTCATTCTGGCACACCCAGGAGATTTCCTTGGGCCCAGGGTATTGGTTGGGGAAACTGAGAGTGATTGGAAATCTAATATCTTGCATTTGTTTAGGGCAGGGTTTCTCAATGTCAGCAGTATAGGTGTTTGGGGCTGGATAATTCTTTGTTGTAAGAGGCTGTCCTGTACATTGTAGGACATTTAACAACAGCCCTGGCCTCAACCTGCTGAGTGCCAGTAGCACCCTTGTCCCCACCATCACCAGTTGTGACAACCAAAAATGTGGCCAGACCTTGTGAAATGTTCCCTAGGAAGCAAAATCTTCAAGAATCACTAATATTGAGCTTTGTTCTTTACGGAGCAATTTCAACTATGTTGTCACCTCTGAAAGTCGTTTTATCTCTGTGACTCAGGAAGGAACCTGTTCTTTTCTCTGTTTTACACAGCTGGTCAAGTGGCAGGAAAAGAAACAGAATTTGTATCTTCTGACTCCAAGTCTACAGTTCTTTCTCTTATATCTTCAAGGCATGGTAAGAAAGACTCTCAAGGAGGAGTGATTAAAAGCGCTAGTAACCTGATCCTATGCTGACGGAGCTAAATTGAAGAATGAAAATTCATGCTAAATTAAAAGTTTTGACAAAGAGGTAACAATGACTGCTTTGCTATTTTCAGACTTTTGTTCTTAATTTTATTTTGATGAACTTTCATTTTGCCCTTTGTAAGGGAAGAAATTTGGATTTCCTTTCTGAAGTGGCTAGTTTCATTTTTGACTGCTCAAAGGGTTTCTAAACCTTCCCAACCTTTGAGAGAAAAGGACCTAATAAAACCGTGCACTTCCTCTTGAAGATGCGTCATTGTGATAATGGTGTCTCTTCAACCTCACCAGAGGTATTTTCCAAGAGAATCAAAAAACAATGCTGACCTTAAAAACAGAAGTTAAAAAATAGCCATAATTGTTCTTAAGACTAGATCAGAAAACTGGAAGTAATGAAATAAGAGTCTAAATGGCAAACAGATTTCTGAAGCTAAAAATTATTTTGCTTCCTTTATTTTGTAAAGAGGAAAGGCAGTGTAGTATTAATTTAAATTGGTGTCTGAAGGTAAAAAGTCAAAATTTTGCTAAGTAGCAGTAAGAGTACACTTAGACTTGGGATTTAAGTTAAATTAAAACAGATTTATTCCTACCAAGATTTCTTTTCCTTTGAAATACAATTCATCCATGTTTACATATCAGGCTTTAATCACTCTAGAAGCACATTGTTAATTATAAAATAATTATTAATCATCCTTAATATTAAATCAGGGCCTACTTTGTGCTGCCACTGTTCAGGAGCCTAACTGCAGGGGCCCTTCAGTGTTTAATGGGAGTCAATGTGCTGAAGCAGAGACCATAATTTACAGGGTCAGCAAGATCAGCCTTTTCTACATGACTGAAAATGTCCTGGTGATTTAATTTGCTAAGCAACAAATGAAATGCGTTGGCTTTAACTGTTGGTTAAAAGCTTACAGTTTTGAAGCTTACAGTTTACAGTTTTGAAGCCATGAAAATGTGTAGATCATGGCATCATCAAAGCAATGATTTCTTTCCAAAGACTGGCTGCCAGTGATCCTTGGCTCCTCTGCTACATGGCAAGGTAAATGGAGGTAACTTGCTGGGCTCTTTCTTCTTTTCTGGGTTTCATTGCTTTCATCTTCTTGCTTTCATGGCTTTCTTGCTGTTTCTGTATTCACTCTGTTTATAAAGGACTCCAGTAAGATAATTAAGAAACACCCTGGACCTCATTTTAACTGAAGTAGCCTCATCAAAAGGTCCTATTTACAATGAGTTTACACTCACAGGAATATATTAGCTTTAAGGATGTGCTTTCCTAGGGTACATACTGTTCCAGACCACTACACCTGGCCTTTGTAGATATTTGACCTTATAAAAGTTACATAACTTATTTGAACTTTAGCTTCCTTATTATAAAATTGGGTAGTAATATCAGTTATATGTTGTGAAGACTAAATGAAAAAAAAAAGCAACAGCATGACTGATATTAATATTAATTAGTAGTTAATACTGATTTAATATTTGATACAAATAATTTAAAAGCCTCACATGCAGTTATAGATTATATAAGGCATCATTATTCTTATTCATTATTAGTATTTAATATTTACAATTAATATCAAGTGATAAAAAAGAAAAAATCATGTGAAAGCATAACTAATAACAGTTACTTATTAATAACAAATCATTGCTAAAGTATTATTTTTTAATATCTAGAACTGTTTTTGAATAGTTTTGAACACTTCTGATTAGCAAGGTAGGTCAGTATTTGAGGGTTTATTTTTGAAGTTTTAATTTTTGGGGATTTACTTTTCAAAGTGCTGTATATTCTCCTGTGGCCTAAACAAATCCCTTGGACAGCAACTGATCTGTAAATATGAAACAAATGTCCCTGGAAAATAGTGAATAGAGTTTGTGCATTGCTGATTGCACTTATTTTGAGAAAGATTTTGGACTTTAGGTGATGATATTTTTGGTGAACTAAATTATAATCCTGGGATGACTTAATTAAATGTCCCTCCTTATTTTTTTGAGGCCAAGACTCAAATATCTTATGGCCAAAGTACTCATATTTACATCTTGAAATTTCTTGGTAGTAATACAGAATGCTGCGTAATGATGAGAGAACTTACTCTATTGCCGGTGTTTAATAGGACTCAATAAATGATTGTAGAACTGCCCAAGTTACAACTTTATTACAATAGTTAAGTTTGTTTTCCACTTGTCCTAGGAAGAGAGAAAAATCACCCATAGTCCTGCTATAATGGACAAATATATCTAGTTTGGTACTGTTTTTCTATTTCTTTGTGCACTTTATACTTTGCTATGATTATAATATATTCTCCACTTTCATTCTGCTTTTATACATTAACATTATAACATAAGCATTTTTATTGTTCTTTTAAACATAATTTTCAAAGGATACAAAATAGTTCTTTAATATATAGTCTATAGTTTATATAATTGTTTACTTGTTATTGGGCACTTATGTTGTTTTCCAGTATTTTAATGTTATTAGTGTAATGATAGTTAATCTTACAATGAACATCTTTTCATATTAGGCAATTTTCTTTGGGTATTTCATAATCTTTCCTCAAAATGCCTTACCATACATGGAGTATCTGGGTTAAGGGACACAAAACATTTTAAAGCTTTTTGATACATATAGTCAAATAATTTTTTGAAAGGTTTTAACAGCTATTTATAAAAATTCTTGCTTCCTTATCCTAGTCAGAATTGGGTATTCCCATTAAAGATTTTTTATGATGCATAACAACATAATATCTCAATATACTAATATGCATATTATAAGACATTGATGAGGTTGAACTTAAAAATTATATATTTTGTTAATAATTTGTATTTTTTTCCTTGGTGAAGTTTCCCTCCTCTTTTCCCTCTGCCCTGACCTTGAGATTGCCTAACGTGCTCTGCCCCACAGTGACCAAAGGCCTTAGGACTGACTTGTTCAGGGAGGGAAAGAAATGGAGGAAGAACTCTAGAGAGTTCATATTTGCTTCTCTAATATTAATGGTTAATGCTTTTGACAATGATTCTTTAAACTACTGGTAATATTTTTTACTTGTGTGATATGAAGACCAGAAATTTATTACCAAATAACCAAGCAATTGCCCAACTACCATTTAGTTTCCCAAGTTTGTGTGGACATGGGTTTCTGAGCAATTTATTTGGTTTCAGTGATGTATATCAATATTTTAAATTATTTTAATATTATAATTTGTACTAATGGTAAAATTTATTTCCTTTCCCTCTTTTTTCAAAGAATATTCCCTCCAAATATTATGTTTGCCTATTCATTCTTTTTTTTAAATATTATTTTTAAAATTAGGGATATTGTAGGTTTACCGAAATGCCATGTAAAAAATATGGTGTTCCCATGTATTCTCCTATTGTTGGCACTTTGCAGTAGTGTGGTGCCTTTATCATAATGGATGAAAGAATATTAAAATATAACTGTTAACTATAGTCCATAGTTTATATTAGGTGTATTTTTTTCTATACACCATCCTATTATTAATACCTTGTAATAGTGTCACACATTTGTTATAATTCATGAAAGAACATTTTTGTACTACTGAACTAAACAGTTTGAAATAAGCAGATGAGTTTGACTTCTCTAAAAAAGTGTGTGTAGCATATAAAAAGGGAAGTAATGCTTTACATGATTAATAAAATTGGCAACTCTTTAAGAGAAGTTTCAGGAGGCTATGAAAACATGCTGGATCCTAGGAAAATTGACTTCTCTAAAAGAGAGTAGCCAGAGAAGATCAAAGCATTTGATGAATTTCTTGTGAACGCTGCCAAAGTATTATACTTGCTCAGAAAACAGAGTGTAGTAAAGCAGTACTAATATATGAGCAATGATACAATGTACTGTTATAATTAAACATGTTGCTGTTTAGAATGTGGCAGAGTAAATCTGACATTCCAAAAATAATTCTGAAGCAAAATGGGCACAGTATATATATAGTTTAAAACAAAGCTGAGTTGCCTTATTAAACTGAAAATGTTAATAGGTTTTATTTTGTGTTCCTAATGAATTCTTCATTATTGTTGAATTTTCTATTAAAATCCTAATTTAGTATCATGTATCAGGTCTTTTTGTACAAAAATTTGAATATTTACTAAATTCTAAATACCAAAATTTCAATTGAAAATGCGGTTCAATAGGCCTAAAATAAATGCCTCTTAAGAGATTGAATTTATTGTAATTATTTTTGCCTATTTCCCTTTTACTCTTGTGACAAGTAACATGCTTTTTATGCCATGTTATTTGGGCATTCTGCTTAAGATCTCTTTAATGCAACTACTCAGAAATTTTCACGTTTGTTTAATGCCATAAGTTTTAATGGAGTAGCTTATTTTGAACAAATTGGATAATCTAACACAACATATTTTAAATTTTACCTTAAAATAACATCTACTGTCACCGTCCTCTTTGATTTCACCTATTAGGTCCATAGTTCTTTAGGTCAAAGAACCATTCAATGGGAGCACTAATTATGGTAACATTTGCTTTTGAACTGAAAAATTGTGTCAAAAACTAGAGCTTGTGAGCCTAGTTTTTGATCAGACTGAGGATTCTATTATTAATTTTACTGTTGGCTTCCCTTGGGGCTGAGAAGTAGTCATCTATTGTGCTTCAAGTAACCTTTTAGTTAAGAGTAATAAACATTATTTTATTCTTGTGTCTTCATTTAAAAAATCATATACCAGGTAAAGACAAATATTAAAATGGCAGACAATATCAGACAATACAGTTAAAAGCTAAAATGATTAAACAAGACAAATCATGTTGACAAAAAGAAAAGCCTACAATGAAGGTAGTCATGACATTTATGTACTGAATACCATAGTGTCAAAAATGAGGCAAAAACTGTTAAATGTACAAGTAGAAATGAACAAACCACAGTAATCAACACTCCAAATAGACCAGGAATAGACTAATATAGTTCATTAATGGGACAAATGATACATTGCAAGGAATGAACCCACTGCAAACCAAAGCCAAGATCATACTTATTAGTAAACCACTAAGAAACATTCCCTTGAAAAGTAGGAGCAGTAACTTTATGATTGTTTATTATATCTTTCAGTCTATGTAATAAGATTATGAGAAAAGGTATAAACATTTAAAAGTAGGAATCAAAATTATTGTATTCAGATAAATGATTTTAAATATTAAATACCCCCAAGAAAATCAACTGACAAACTATTAGAAATAATAATTCAATCAGGAAGATGTTTTAAAATAACATATAAATATAAATTTTTTTCTAAAATGATTAAAGATACATTAGAAAAAAGTTTACATTGACAATAAGAGCCAAAACATAAAATATTTAGGAATAAGCTTACTGAGTAGTATGCGGAGGTCAATGAAGAACACTACAAAACTTTACTTAAGATTTTGGTCATTCAATAAATATTTATCAAGGGCCTACTATGTGCTAGTCACTGTGCCAGCATGTAAATAGGATTTAAAAGAATACTAGAGGGGGTACAAGGGTAGTTCAGTGGTAGAATTCTTGCCTGCCTTGTAGGAGACCTGGGTTGAATTCCTGGCCCATGCAGTTCCCAAACAAACCAACAAATAAGCAAACAACCAACCTACCCCCCCCCCAAAAAAACCAAACAAAAATTCAACAAATGGTGCTTTAATAAGGGGATAGTCACATGAAAAAAGAAGGAACTGTGATCCCTGTCATATAGCATATAAAAACAAAACCAAAACCAAAACAGAAACAAAAGAATATGTGAAAAAATGGAGAGGCTTACTATTTAGGGAATGGAATTAGTAACATTATAAAAATGTCAATTATCCTGAAAACAATCTAAAAATGCCATACCTCTTTAAAAATTCTAGTGGGATTTTTTTTCAGAAGTGGGGAAAGACTTTGCAAAATAATTAAAAAAATATATATGGAAGAATTAATATAGGGAAATTGTTGAAAAAAATTTAAAAAAGAACAATATGAGGAAGGACTTGCCTTACTAGGTAAAACAAGGTATTATAAAGCTAGAATAATTAAAGCAAGGTGCTTGGTGTGTGGATAGAGCAATAGATCTGATTAGGAAGTCAGGTCAAAGCATGTATAAAAATTTATTCTTTCATAAAGAAAGCATGCCATATCAGTGGAGGAATAAATGGTGTTTGGACAAAACATTTGGAGATAAATAATGCTAATCCTTACTTTATTAAAGTAAGTGAATTAAAGTGAATTAAAGTGAATTCACTTTTAATTAAGTGAATTAAAGATTTAAATATGTTGAATAAAACCAGTAGAATGTCAAAAAGAAAAAATATCAGGTGAACATTTACCTGATCTTAGACTGGGAGAAGCCTTTGTAGGCAAAAATCATATAAGATTAATAGATTTGAAGACATAAAATTTAAAAAGTGGGGTTAGGATGGGAAAGGAGTGGAAAAGGAGAGATGTTTATTAAAAGATTTAGCAAAATGGAAAAATATACTTGCATAAGGTTGAATAAAAATCTAGATTACAATATTTCATATAAAAATAGAGTAATATTTTATGTATGTATGATATGTAATAAATAAATATGTATATACAAGACCTGAAAACAAAATAGAAAAAATTTTTAAATGATGATTAGATTAGATTGTGGGGTTGTGGGAAATATCTATCTTGGATATATGCTTTTGTTTTTATATGGCAATAGAATAATTACTTAAAAATAAGTATTTGAAATATATATACTAAAAAAATTGATATAAAAATTGAAAGGCGAATGATAAACCCAAGTGAAAAAACAGAAATTGTACAATGGGCGATGAATAGATATCTTTAATGTAGCAAGATCTCTTATGTAAGGGGACTGTTTTAGTTTGCTAAGGCTGCAGAAATGGGATATCGTGATTTATTGTTACAAGTTTACAGTTCTAAGGCCATAAAAATGTCCAAACTAAGGCATAAAGCGAAAGATACCTTGAAACCAAAGGAAGGTCAATGTCTGTCACATGGGAAGGCATGTGGCCAGTGTCTGCTGGTCATTGTTCCTGGTTCCATTGTTTCTAGCTTCTGATTCTAGTAGCTTCCTCTCTAAGCATCTGTGAGCCTTCACTTAGCTTCTCTGGAGCAACACTTTGGTTTTCTTCTCTTAGTTTAGCATCTCCCAGGGCCAGAAATTTCTTCTCCCAGCTTCTGAGTTCAAATGGCTCTCTCAGATCTTTTTGCATTTCCAGACGTCTGTTTCTATATTGGCTCTAAAACAACTCTGCTTTTCCAAAATGTCTCCCTTTTAAAGGACTCCAGTAGATGAATCAAGACCCTGCTTAAATGGGCAGAGTCACACGTCCATCTAATTAAAAGGTCACACCCGCAACTGGGTGTGCCACATCTCCATGGAAACAATCTAATCAAAGGTTTGGCCCTAAGCAATAGTCCTCCCCCTACAAGATTGGATTAGGAAAAGAACATAGTGGTAAGTCTGATTAGTTCAAGAATGAAATATTAGGAAATCCATTGGGCCTCTTGTCAAAGCTGCATTCCACAAGTTATCTTTATCAGTAAGAAATCAGGTAATTTGATTTCTATATTCTAAGGTTTTGTCTATTTTATCTCTTGGTTTAGGATTCCAGAGGAAAAGAGGAGGATGCTGTTTATCCTTGAACTGATGCCCAACATTAATCCATAAAATAACAGAGACAATGAATTTTAAAATAGGCAGAGGACAGAAAAACTACATTCATGCACAAATACACTGAGGGGGAGATAAAGGAAAGAAAGATGTGTGGTCAGTTTGTATGAAATTAAAACTCATAATGTCTCAAACAAGCTGTAGAATGAAAATTAAAATACTTATATATTCTCACCAATCCAATGGGCAAATATTTTAAAAAAGTGAAATTAACCAACAAGTGACAGCTTGGCAGTCCCTGTGCCATGCAGCAATTTCTCATGGGCATGTTCAGCTCCCTTCCAGAGGGTGGTTTTCCATTGCGTTACTCCCACTAATGGCTCCCCAGGGAGTTCCATCATTGGTGAACTTCTCTTTGGACAGTTTATTTTTTTTTATTTTTATTTTTTTTTATTTATTTATTTTTTTAAAACTTTTTATTAATTAAAAAACTTAACAAAAGAACATTAATATATCATTCCATTCTACATATACAATCAGTAATTCTTAATATTATCATATAGTTGCATATTCATCATTTTTTAGAACATTTGCATCGATTTAGAGAAAGAAATAAAGAGACATCAGAAAAAGAAATAAAACAATAATAGAGAAAAAAA